>JAHRHJ020002707.1:0-10569 GCA_019776745.2 Taxus chinensis | reverse complement strand
TAACATTAAAACAATTGAAAACTTTGGTCTTTATGACAATGTCTTTTTACACATTAAATTATAAATAAATTCTTCTTAAAATCTTTCAATTGCAAAACGTTAAATCCTTGAATCTCTGACTCGTAGAATAGAATGACTTAAATGATATTCCTAAAAATAATAAAATGGCCATCTACTAATGTCTTTTATTGTTTCCATACAAGGAAATAATAGGCTCAAATTTGTATGTTTAATTTATAAAACTCTTATGATAATAATAATAATAAAATACATTTTCTTTAAGGGTTTTTTATTGTGCCATCCCAATGAAATAATAGCATGAACCTTTACTTTACATGGACAACTTTTAAGAAAATAATTTGAAAGTGTCAATCTTAATGAATGTATTTGTTCTCCATCACAATAAAAAAAAAGATCTCAAAATATGATGGTTAGAATAGATGTCCTTTGTTATATTTAAATAATAAACACACAATATCTTCTTAAATTATTTCCATTGTAAAGATTTACAGTCCTTGAATATTTAATTGTAAAATCACTTGATATTAGTTTCTTACCAAATATTAAAATGTTTCTACTCAAAATTCTATGGTTGTTTCATCGGAGTAAATATATCATAGAAGATAGTGTGTGTAGCATGATACATAATTTTTCATCTTATATTAAAAAGTATGTCTTACAAAGTCGTTCCTGTCTCCATCTAGAGAAATAAAACCTTGGAACTTTTAGTTGCGCATTGGCATATTTTCTTACGAAACGAGGAAAATGTCTTCTTAAAATATTAGTGTCTTCCCTACACAATAAATAAAATCTTACAATTTGATTGTTACATTGACATGTGTTTTAACATTTAAATATAAAACATATCTTCTTAATGTCATCGGTAAAGAAATAATAAAACATTGAATCTTGACTGGTAGGTTCACATATTCTTCCTCATTCCTTAGTTCCTTTGGATAAACAACAAAATAATAATTAAAAAAAGTTCTAATAGTCCTCCCTGTAGTGAATATTTCTATCTACCAAAGACTTATATCGTATGAGGACTTATGCTTGTACATCGATTATGCAGGGGCACCATCATAGTATTCAAATAAAAGGTTGTGTACCTACAATACTCCCTTGTGTTTCAGTATTGTTACCTCTATTTCAAGAGGGAACAAGTTCTTCATATACGGCCAACTAAATTTACTCAATATTGGACCCATACCATGGTTAAGAATTGGATCCGTTCATATATATATGCTTCACTCTTATACACAAATTTTTATCCAACTTCAAGGGAATGCCATCACAAAACTGTAAATATATGCTTGATTCATATAAATCTTGTTGAGTTGAAAGTCCAAAATACATATGAATATAATATTAGATCATCTTTAAGTCGAATGAAATTGATCATGGTTATTAAAATCAAAGGGGGTGTAACCCACCCCCTACCCACCCCCCCCCATTCTAATGGTGAATACACTGAAAAACTAGTTTTTAGATAGTGAGAGTAGTTATTAAACATATCATTTTATAAGTCCAAGCATTACTATTGTTGTACAGGTTTGAAAATAGGCACAAGTTCTTCAGTTTTTTACGGATTTTGTTATTTTCTTACTTTTTCAGATTATATTTCCTCTCAAATCAGATCTCACTTCCTTTTTTAATCTTTTGAACCATTTTCATTCCTTCCATTATTCTCAACATTTTTAAGCTTCGAGATTATGTATAAAATAATAAGATTTTCAATGTTTGTATGTTGAATCCATCGAGATGAATTAGATGTCAATTTTTTATTTTTCATCCTTTCTTCCTATTGTTGATTGGGTTTGGTTTAAATGTCATAATGTCCTAATTTGAATTTAACTATCAAAATACACAACTTATTCTATTTTCAATACTTTAGAATCTATTGTTAAAACCCATAAAATATTCATAGATTAGAATGAGAATGTATTATTTATAGTAAATTCTAGAATTATAGTGAACATTTTTATTGAAGAAGGAAAAATAACAAAACCTTATTTATTGAAAAAAATTTATTTAAAGGGTAGGATCATTAAACATTTAATCAACCACACCCATATTGTTGAAAAATAAGAATTAAAAAATATTTGTCATCTATTAATGATATTCTATGTATGTGAACAAGGATCCAAATATCAGTCAAATATAATGTTCTTAGTTGATTGCATGCCCCTACCATATTTTTTTATCCTTTTCAAATATATTCAGTGTGTAACCACCTCCACCCTTTTGATTCCAAAATTAATGACCTAAATACTTGGCCAATATACCTTCATCTAGTTAAAAATTAAGTTTTAAGGGATAATTCTGAATTTTGAAAATAACAACAAGATTTGCTGAATGTAATTAAGTAACAACCATGATTCTTATTGTATTGACTTTTCTATCCATATGATTTAAAAAACAATTTGAAATTATAGAGAATGCAAAATATATTGAATTTTATTCTCTTGTTTGGATCCTTGCATTGCAGGGCCATTTGTTAGCCCCCCCCCCAGTTTGTAACACTCAATATTATCACATGAATGTAGTGAATTGTATTTTTTACAATGATGATGTATTGGCATATGAGAGTAGGTAGGTTGGTTTAACTACATTAAGATTTAAATTTAATATAGGAGTTAAATGGAATTGATTAAACTTCGCATGCATCAACTTGATCAAGAGTGGGTGGCATTGTTGTATTAAATCCTATGTTTAAATTTCGTTGGCATGTTAAGTTATTACGGCATGTGACTTGGAAAGATTAAGACTAAGCATGCTTGATTAATGGTCGTGGCTGGCTATGTGGCATGGGGAAAATAGTGAGAGATTCTTGGGTTTTAATGTGGTTTTAAATGCACAACAACTCCTCAGAATGGTTAGCTTCCTTGAGATTCAGAACTTTAAACTTGGTCAATTCTTTTATTTATCATTTTGTTGGTTTGGTTTGATTATTTTTTCGGGGTTTCAAAGGAAGTCATTTCTTCCCACTTTGCATGTTTTTGTCATGAATGCAATTCTGGAAATGGATAAAGAGGAACTCTTTCTCAAAAGGAATCTTTTGGTGAATGCATTTTGTTTTTATTTATGTAGAAATTTAAGAGCAAGTACCTGTGTTGATTAAAAATGTGGCATTGCAGGCATGAGATTCTTCATGATACTCTAATATAATTTATATTTCGAAATAATACTTTTGGTGTCGTGTTTGTTATTTTTTTAATGGAAATGATTGTTTTAGATTCAACCTATCCATTAGTTACAGGTTGACTTTTTTACTAGGATTTATGAGTTTTAACTATATTACTTTTTAGGTTCACTTTTTATGGGTGGATGGAGTTTATGATTTTTTCAGCTGTAATTAATCCATTCGTGCTTGGGTTTTATTTTGAATAGAATGTGTAAGAGTTCCCAATGTTGGGACCGATTTGTTAATTACTAAGAATATGTTTTTTTCTGGTATATATCGAAACACCCATAACGGGTTTCCATGTTGTATTTTGTTATAGCAGTGTGTGTGCTTCTTTCCATACATGGTTTTTGTTTTGACTTCGTCATAGAGAGTTTTTCTCCAATCTTTGGTATTCATAATTGAGATAATTACAAGGTTTTTGTTCAATGTCCTCTTTTTTGGATATGAACATGTTGAGGATGGGTAGACTGCTTCAGACATATGAAATCTTATATTTGATGAATGTTGTACTTAGTGTTAGTGCTTCCTATAAAATTATGATATTGTTTGAAGGAGGAAACTTAATTTAATAATGGTTGGAATATTTCATTACACTAAGGTAATACTGTATTTTTAGATATTTATGTTTTTGAAATGAATCCCTTAACTAATGGGATATAGAAAAACATGATAGATCCTTTATAAGTATATTACTTGATGACTTTTAGTGGTTTTTTAATTACCATTGGAAGTTGATTATTTACTATTACATGTGATTTGATATGAAATACAGTAAAGTTTAATATATTGTTGTTCATTTTATCTGATGCCAGTTGATGACGTCATCCTGTTGATTTCTTTATTTTAGCTTCGAATTAGTAAGTTGATATGGAATTTTATCTGGTGTCAAACCTTGATTTTTTTTCTTATTATACTGATAGAATTGATTGATTGACTCATATCAGTTCTTCTATTGCCCCAGTATATTTCTGTCCTGCTAGCAATGTACATTTGTTATCAAGAGAAGCTATGAAGTGAATACTTTGGACTAATTTATACTATTTTGTTGATTACAACCTTGTGGTCTAGTAAGGATAACCATAAAGAATTTCCTTATTTTTTATCAATGATTTTGAGAGTAAACTAGTTGTTGTTAAGGTGCGCATATGACCTTCATGTATAATGCCTAATATAGATTTTATTACGTAGATAAGAGGATATCGTTTCACAACTGAGTAAATATAGTTAATTTAATAACCTCTCTATTTTGATAAACTTAATTGGGTCTATTCATCGGCATGGTTATCGATAATATTATTTATGTCCTTATCTATGATGGTCATGTCTTTGTATACCTTATAATGATTAATAAATTAAGTAACAACATACAAATACTAGTAGATGTTTGTTATAATATTACCTCTTATTCTTGACTTAAACTATTCTTATGATAATTAATTAAGACAACGGAAATTCTTTTGTTGGATATATTTATTATCATGGAATTGGTAATGATCAATGGAATTAATTATGGCGTAAAATGCATATAGGCGGTGAATGATCTATAGTCTAATACTTCAAATACAAAGGTATGATGATAGTAAAAATGTGATTAATGCTACCTAGATGGAAATAAATTAGGTTTGGTTAAATTTAATTAATTGTCTTAATAATTATTATCAAGAAATATAATTCAACCTAGCAGGCATGTAGTATCTCATTTATTATAGATCAATGGTTTGATTTTGAAAAATTTAAAAAAACAAAAATAAGCCCTTCATACTAGCAAACCTCTGATATAGACAAAATGAATTCACTAAAAGGAAACTATATTTAATAAATAAACTCGAATAGTTATTAAATATTAAGAACCGCATATAAAAAATAAAAGACTTAGAAGATTCCTCTGAAAAAGGCCCTATTGAATAAAAATTAGATAAATAATGGAATAGCTTATGTGCCATAGGACTTTCCACATCATGAAATTTTATTATCGATAGACAACATTAATTATGACGTAGATTGGATATAATCTCACATCATCACATGTAAACATCTTAACATAGTACTAAATAGAGGTAATTACAAGTTGGGAAAATGGAACCTAATGGCTGTAAACCAATTACGTGGTCCTCTCCCCTATTCCATAAAGACCATAAGTTGAGTTTGTGGCTCTTTTTGTTTAACAGAGATTTGTCTTGTAACAACACATCCGCCTCTTTATTTATAAAGTTCACCTTTTGTTTATCCCAATTTTCCCCTTGTTAAAATTGAACAAAATGATCCACCTTTAATGGGGGAACAATGGAGGGGTTGGTTCAATCGTGCGAGTTCACATTCGATCCCAAATATTCAAGTTCCAGATGGGCTCAACAATGGAGATAGCAAGTCGAAATCACGGCGTACAAAAAAAAGAAAATGTTGAAGAAGATTAGATATCAGGAGGAAAAGACTGGAGAAGGCTTGAGTTTCTAGTTTTTTACATTTTTGGTGCTTCGCGAAAAAAAAAGAGTAAAAAAAGTCAAAATTTTCAGACTTTTGGATTTTCAGGCTTCGGAAATTCTCAAGCGAAAAATGGAAATAGAGTAAAAAAAGCCCAAATTTCTGAAGTTTGAAAGTCCATAATTTCATTCTTTCGGGTTTTGGAAATTCTCATGCGAAAAATGGAAAAAGAGTCAAAAAAGTCTAAAATCATAAATACTCGGCCCCAAAAAGTCTAAAATTTTGGACTTTCAGGTTTTCAGGTTTCATAAATACTCGGCCCCAACAGAACATCATCAAATGTCCTGAGATCTTGTAAGTTCTGAAAGTCTGAAATTTCAGACTTTTGGGTTTTTGGGTTTCGGGCTTTCGAAACTCTCAAGTAATTTGTCAGATGAACATTATTTTTTCTCTGAAATGAAAATTTCTGAAATTCTGAATTTCAGGATTTCTAAGGTTGCATGCATTTCAAACTCCTAGCCCGCCATTTTTGTAGAATGCACCTCGACCTTCAAATGGCCATAAATTTCGACTGGGAGCTCGGATTTGAGAAAGAGAAGACTTTTTGGAAATCTCTCGACGTCTGCTACTCAACTAGTAGATGTAATTCTTTAAATAAGTGGTACTACATTTTTAAAAATAAAAAATATAGTCCGCCATTTTTGAGGTGTGGCTCAAGTTATCCCAACCACCATTATAGGTTATGGGCTTCCTTTCTTGCCCAAAAATGAATAGTACGTGGAGGCATGAGATTTTTCATGGAACCCATCATTTTTTGTAGAAAAAATCAATGCATTTCTTGGGTGCTTGGAGCAAGAATTCGGTTTTCTTTTATCTCCTTCTCTAATTCTTCCTATATATTGTAAGGAGTGGCATTTTTCTAGATGTTGAACATTTTTGTTTTGCACCCTCCCTTCTTCTCTATCTGAAAGTGGATTTATGGAGACCAAACCTCTCATTCGAAATGTAAAATCAATCTTGCCTCTTGGCCATTGTAATGGACTGTATAAAATCTTTGGAGCAATAGTATAAAGTCTTGTGGATTATTTCAACCCTATTATGTTCATTGTATCTTCCTGATCTCTCATTGTAATCTTGGTTATTTATTCATGCTGGTTGTATTACATTTTTTATGGTTTGTGTTTAATGGAAAAGTAGGTGTTCATTATTCCTTTGGTGCATCACCTTTGTTAGTTTAGGTTTTATTTCTTGAATCTCCTTAACCCCCATCTCCTTGGCAAGTTAGAGTAGGTTTTAGAGTAGATCCTCTGCAATGTGAATGTATCTACTTGAACATGGGAATAGGAATCGACCTTCATCCAGAGAGATCTCCCGATTCGCAAAGTACCACAGTTTTGGGAGAAGCTCCATGTTATGCAATCACATTGAGAGTCTCAACCCATTGAGTTGTAGACATTCATGGGTGTTGTGATTTTGCTCTAACATTATCTTAATATCTAGGAACACAAGTTCCTTTTTGTTCCTTATCATATGTAGTTTCCTTTATTCCTTATCATACATAGTCTCCCTTTGTTTCATTTTCTACTTAGACTTGATGTCACTGCTTCCTTTCTATGATTATTTTTCTTCAACACATGCTTGCACATTTTCTATATTTTCCTTACATTCTTACCTATTTTGGTTCCTAATTTGTTCATGTGTTTTCATAGTCTCGAATTCTTCATATTTATACTTGATTTTAGCCTCTTCTTCCAACCTAAGTTTCACATCCGTTTTACTTTGCTTCCTAAATTATTTAAGCTTCATGTATTTTTGTTACATGTTTTTCATTATTTTCTCATTTTTTCGTTTTTCTAGTTTGATTCAACCATTTCCCCTATTTTATTTTTCATCATCATCCCATCCAAAAAAAATATGCCACCTTTTAGATGATGAAAGCATAATCATGGGGGATTCAAACCTCTATGCATGCATATTACTAATGCAAGTATTAGAGAAGTAGGGATCTTTCTTTATTTAAATTTCCTTCTCATTCAGTTATTTATCTTATTTTATCCAGTTTCTCTATTTTATAATTTGTCCATGCCTTCTAAATTTATGTTCCATTTATCTTTTTTCCAATTACACCAAATTTTCCTACAGTGCTTAGCCATATTATGTATTTTTATGTCAGGTGATGTCATGATACATATTGTGTTTGATCAAGTGTTTCATGTACTTACCTAAAATTTTGATGTTTTTTGATTTATTTGGGAAAATGACCATTGCTTGTCCTATCCATTATTATATTCTTCTTACTTCACCTAAAATTACATTTATTATACCGTTCCCTAGCATGGAATGATTCCCATACTCTCACTTTTTATAATACTTTTCTCAAATGGGGTAACATGATTCTCCTATGCTTACATTGATTATATCTTAGATATTTTTAAGGATATTTTTAGGGCTATATCGTACTCATGTTGACATAGATTGTGTTTCTCCACTTTGGGGCATGAATCTTTTGTGCTTACATATATTATATCTGAATCCACTCAAGGAATATAAAAACCATGATTATATATAAATTATTCTTAGACCCACTTAGGGGCAAATATTCTTATTACATACATCATTTAACAATGATAACTAATCATGTTTACATTATAGTTGTATTTTACTATCATACACAAGGCGCACGTAATCCATTTCTTTTGATCTTTGCGAATAAAATATTCTACATTATACATCTCATAAGGGGGAATATATTCTATTATTTTAAATTCATGTCTCTTGAGACACTCTCTTTCTCCCTCATTTGGAAGAAAGAACATGGTGGTATAGAAAATGATTTCTCTTGTCGACTCGTATGGAAGAAATCACATGGTGTTATACAATATATTGACGTTGGTATCACCATATGAAATACCAATATTATAATACAAATTATATCATATTTTGATCTTCAAATTATTAAACAAAACCATATATCTTCGTTCCTATTTTTTTATCTTTTCCAGATTTAAGTAATTTCTCAATTAAATGGTTTAGTAATAGAGATATTAATTCACTTGAACATATTTTCATATGATTACAAGAACACATAGTATAATAGCTTGGACACATATTAATGGGTGTTAATTTAAGGACATCAACAATTTTTTGTGCTATGGATATAAGGCTATTTCTCTTTAATTTTGACTTTCAACTTGCTATTACTTTTAAACTAACATTGAGAAATTTCAAAAAAACAAGGTGGGCACAATTTTTTTCTTTATAATTTCTTGATTATTATGATTTGACATGCCCAAATGTGAACATATAAAAATGGGGCATTGTGTAGACATTCCACTTTTTTTTATGATAATAGCTGATTGTTATGTTTTCATGTTTTGTCACGTAGATCATTGGTCTAAATTTGGATCTTTTTGTCATGTTTTCTTTGTACCTTATTTGAATATCTATTTGCCTCATGTTATGTGTGACTTTAGTCAATATTGACCTTTTTATTCTATCTTGGAACTTCAATTTTATCTTATTGATTCCTTGTGTTCCACCTTGTTAGTCCCTGTCTATTTCTTATTCTTCATGTTTTCTATCTCCTTTCCAAATTTCTCTCTCTTTCATTGTTTCCCTTACTTTCTAGAAAAAATTTAGAATCGTAACACATGTCATAAAAGTATGGTTATGGATTTTATTATTGTGGGCCCTTATGACTCATGTTTTATGTCCCTTGGTACTTGTCTTCTTTTTTATCTTTCTTAACCATTTGATGTCAACTTATAAAAAAATATGGTCATACTATGAATTTAATAAGTCTATAAATACGTAAATGCATTTAATACAATAAAGGTAAATCATGCAAGAAATGAGTTATTGATTTTAAGAAAAAACAAAAAGCACTATCATGCCAAAAAATAAAATTCAAACATATAGAGAACATCTTATAGTTGCTAGTTGTTGCATTTATTGAAAGGATAAGCCTGTTGGGGCACTAATATACACTATTCTTCTAGTTGATTTGCATCGAGTGTTGATTTAAATACTTTCTATTCAAAAGAGGTTTAATTGAGATATGGACCCTAATCCACACCCCATTTATTTCCTATTTTGAAAGATGTTAATGGAGGATTATGGTTTCAAGGAAGCATTAAAATATCTGAGTAACTTGCAAAAATATTGAGAAAAGAGAACAATGGCTTATGATATTGTGAGAAGATGATCAAGATCATCTAGTCAAATTTATTGATATAGAAAGTTCATATAACTGTATTGTTATGATTATGGGTATTTCATTTTTGTACTAGTAAGGTTTTGTTAAAAGTGGTCAATGTCTAGTGATTATGACACATAAGCATCATTCCTTGTAAATAAGTCAATTTTTTGTTTTCTCTAGTGTGTTAGGTGTTGGGGTCCTCATTAGTCTTGTAATAATGTGATTCTGGAGTTTTTCTTCAAAAATCACCATTTAAATATTTGAAATTCATAAGTTGAGTCTAATGGATTATTCATAAGTTGAGTCTAATGGATTAGGTGCTAGTATAGGGTGAATAAAGGTTGTAAATATTTCTAAAGGGACCTTATACAATGTAATTACATGTGTCTTACCCCCCTAGTTGGAATTATGACTCATGGTCATCTCCCACTTGGGATAGGTCACCTAACTAAATGTAACCACATATTTTATTTTATCCTTAAAGAAGATACATTTGAAGTAGGACATGAAGTGAGGGTATTAGAAATGAGGAGACATGTTGGTAGGAAGTTATAGAGCCCAAGAGGCTCAAGATTGATTTGTATTAGATCATGAAAACATTGTATATACAAGTCTTTCCATCAATGAAAATCAACAAACTCAAGATTCATCTCATTCATTATGTTCAATATTACAAGTTTTTAAGTATGAATGCAGACCTAAAAGTCCAAGGAATAACAAAGTACAAAGGAGTTTGTAAAGAACACATAGAAGAGAAAGCTAC
>JAHRHJ020002706.1:0-10572 GCA_019776745.2 Taxus chinensis | reverse complement strand
ATGGTAGTCTTCGGTTTATAGAATCTCTTCCCTCGATGACCTAAACTCTAGATATAAATATGATAGAATTAACAAATGAAGAAAGGCAATTTAAAACTGAAACGATGCCTATCAAAACCATCTCTAGGCACTGCCCTATTCTAAAGCCTAGTTTCGACCCATGCGTGTCTAAAGCTAGGTTTTCCCTATCCATGGGGCAAGACCTCATCATTAACACAATGCTTGCTATGAGAGAGAAGGTCGAGCAGCATAGTCATGCTCACCCACATGCCATCTCTCAAAAACAGTGACAAAGAGGTACGCGAATGCCTCTTTCAGAAAAAATGTTTTTAATAATGAGACATATACACCTCTGGGCAAGGGTTGTAAGTTCAAACCCATAATGGTAGGCCCTCATCAAGAAAATGAAAAATTTGAGGATAATGGTTCTCCGCTGTGTACTTCTAGGGGTGAAGAATTCGATATTCATCAACTTTCTTCACCTTAGACATCATGACATATGGTTCCACCTGCATTTTCATATGTACATGGTTGCAGTTGCATTACATTAGTAATTTAGTTGGTTCATTTTGTTCACTCGTTTCATAAATATTGTAGTCCAGGAACTTACTCTTAAGTAATCTGTTACAAATTTCTGAAGATATTGGCAAAAATATTCAAATCACATCTCTTCAAACATCATCAAGTACTTTCAAATCTTCTCATCAAGTTTGACAGACAAACATTGACGGAAACCATACCAAGACCTGCATACTTGGCTTTGCTTATTCTTTCTACTAGGTAAATTTGTCCTTGCCTACGGTCTGTTCTAGGAAGGCTTCTTGGTGTCACACATCTATCCCTCTTAAAATATCTTGGAACGAAAGGATATCCCAAAGTCATAGATCAAAAATGTCAAAATCAAATGCAAATCAAAAGCACCAAGCAAACAAAATATTTTATTTTACACACTTCTTTACCCCATCAACCTTCGGTGATAAGCCCACATCTCTTACTGGTGATGTGAGGTTGGGAAAGGAAAGAAGTGCCCTTACTCGCCTATATCTTGCCTTTGGTGACAAACCCATGCTTCTTACTAGTGGCGTGAGGCAACGGTGTGGGGGGTCCAGTCACACAAACTAACAAATCTTGGTATGCTAAAAACATAAGTCAAATTCTGTTAAAAGAAGGCAAATATCCAAACATCTAAATTCCAAAGAGATCAAATCCTCAAAACCAGATTTTGTCAGCCAGGTTGCCATTTATGAATCTAAGTCTAGATAAACTAAAAAGTAAGTGGCCTTGTAAGCTTGGTAGTAGTTCTGAGTAGGGTGGGTGTGTAGGTCCAAATTTGGTTCTTGTTCTTGTTTTGTATGTCTCTCATCATTCCACTCAAATCAAACTCATACAACTTGTGCCCTTCCCAATTCTTGGTGTTGAGCCCTTGCATCTTACTAGTTGCATGGATTTGGGATTGGGGCAAGTTCATCTCTTTATCGCTACACATTCATCACGTTCTGCCAACATAAGAAGAAATCACAAACATTGTCTAAAGAGGCCAAAAGTTCAAAACTACAACATGTTCGTCATCACATATCAGCATTGCAAAAGCAAATAAAGTAAAAACATTCTATTTAACATTTGTTATCACTTGTCATCCATTGCATACATTCTTAAAAGCATGTGAAAGGTTGGCGGCATTTCGACACACGGGCATGTCAGGTATAGCCTCTAACTCCCCATTTTGGGACCGCCATACTCGGACCCAACGTTTTATGCCTCTTCATGGCTAAAACGCTTCTCCGAGGGGGAAATATGTACGTACCCAAAATTGTATGTACTGCACCACTGGAAAGATGTTACAAATGCCCCAATGATGATTAAGATCTCTTTGCAAGGTGTTCGGAATCCAGAAAGCTTGTTGAGTATACATTTGCATCCCAAAAATCCTTGTCTAGCCTCTACACGTTTTGTCCTAGCCTTTTCTCTCTTTTTCCTCCTTGTTTTGTTGTTATTTACATGACCGCCTCCTTGCCAGGGCGGCGGTCCTGTAACCGTCACCCAAGCCAGGGCGGCGGTCCTGTAACCGTCACCCAAGCCAGGGCGGCGGTCCTGTAACCGTCACCCAACCAGGGCGGCGGTCCTGTACACGCTTTCCAGAATGTTCCGACGATCGCGTCAAGCGTGAAAATTCAATTTTCACTCGCATTTCTCAACCACTAAAGCTTGTATTTATGTTTTTGCCGACTGAACAGTGATTTATCTTTGTTTAATGGTGGGAGAGTTCAATTTGAACTTGCCTTCTACTCATTGCAAATGCTATAAATATGTAGCTTGTTTACAAGTAAAGGGTCTTGGTTCTTTGGTCTGGAGTCTTCATTCTTGAGCTTTAGTCTTCAATACTCAGTCCTAGATTTATTTTATGAATCATTTTATTTTAGCATGGATTAGAATTCTGAGTATTTAGTTATGCCTCACTGTACACCGACAACGATCTTGCTAGGAATCGTATAGGCCAAGCTCTGTTCTCTTGTGCCATCCCTCTCCTACTTGTACTTCGTTGTATTTCTCTGAAGCTGCTATTATTCATTGTTTGAGTACCTGCTGTTTATCATTTTGTTTTATCATTGCTGCAACAACCCTGCTAGGAATCGCATAGGCCAAGCCAGTTCACTTGCGCCATCCCTCTCCTACTTGTGCTTTGTGCCATTTTACTTCAAAGTAATTGTCATCCCAGTGCCTTCTCTTGCTGATGTTGCCATACTCCTACTCTTTCTGGATTCACGTGAACATGCAAGAACGAAGAGATCACTCTGAGGGGACAAGCTACAACCGAACTGGATTTGCCTCTGTTCAGTAAACTCCAGGTTTAAATTGTCAAAGTTATTATCAAATAGAGTAGTGAATCATTTTATTTCAGTTAAGCTCGCTTTCAATATTGCAAGGGAAGTTGTGGGGAATGATAGTTTCTGAGAAACTATGATTTGTTCCTCACTTCTGAGGTAGGATTGAAGGTTTTCAATTAAGTTAATTAGCTGTCTTTTATTTAGATTCACACATCTGCACAGGTGAATAACCACACCGGGTTATCTCGCTTGTTTAGTTTTAGTATAAAGTAGTTTAATTGTTGCTTGTAATTATAATGTTTCAATCATATATTTTGTTTAGATTAGTTTCCCTTTCAATAGTAGTATAAATTGTTATTTTCAGTTTAAGTTAATTTGGAGACTTCATAACTAGATTAAACGCTTAAATTCTAGTTAGGAGGATACATCACTAGGGAATTTATGCTACCCGCTCATAGCCTCTAAATCTCCCCTTTTTCAGTTTAGCTACCAGGAGATCAAACTACCAGATCTTAGTCACTGATCCTCCCATGGTTAGCCATAAGAAAGTTGCTTGCCGATTCTCATCCTCGCTTGTAGCTTTTCTATCATAGAAAACTGACCATAATCCCGGCTGTGACTTCATCTAAGTCACCCGCATTTCAAACCACCGGTTGTCTCGGCACGACCTCAGGACGTCGGGTACGGGGAAGGTCACTTGTCGATTATCATCCTCGCATGTCACTTTCCCATCGTACAGTATCCTCATACTACTAGCACGTTCCATGATTGTCTTGTTCATTCTTTTTGCAACACCATTATCTTATGGTGTTCTTGGAATCGTCATTTCTCTACGTATTCCATTCACTGAACAATAATCATTGAAATCCTTGCTACAATATTCACTACCATTGCCATATCTAAGGCACTTTAACTTTGAATTTGATTCATTCTCAACAAGGGATTTCCATCTTTTAAGAGTCTCAAAAATACATTAGTTTATGTTTAATACAATAAACTCATACCTTTCTTGTAGTTTCATTAATGAAAGTAACATAATACTAAGATACTCCATGAGAAGCTACATGTGTTGGTCCCCACACATCTGAGTGTATAAGCTCCAATTTATGCTCCTTAGTTGCCCCAACTTTGAAAAATCTCACTCTCTTTTACTTTCTAAAGACATAATTCTCACAAAAATCAAGATCTAAATCTTTCAAATCTAATAACTTACCCTTAGCCTTTAAGATCTACATTCATTTTTTACTCATATGAGCCAACCGATTATGTCACATGGATGCATCTGAATCTGAAGTAGATAATACATAGAAAAGGAATTAGTAACACAGGTAGATAAATATAACATGTTCTACCTTCTTGCATCTTGCCACAAAAAAAGCACCCTTGGTGACTTTCCAAGAATCTGTTGTGAATGTGACCATGCAACCAACTTCACCTAGTTGCCCTACACAAATAAGATTCCTCCTGAGGCTTGGCACATGTCTCACATCTTTCAATACCCATGTATTTCCATTTTGTAATTTTAGATGAACTTCTCCTTTACCAGTAATACTGCAAGATTCATCATCACCCAAATAAACATGCCCAAAATTGCCTTGGACATAATTTCTAAAATAACACATTATTAGGTGTTGCATGGAAAGAAACTCCTGAATCTAAAACTCATGATTCTATTCTATTATCCAAAGAAAGAATAAGATCATCTTGTATTAGCTCTGCTACAATATTTGCCTTTTTACCTTTGTCTGGGTATTAGTTCTCTTTATCTTTTGACCAACAATATTTTCTTTGCATGTCCTTTCTTTCCACAATTCCAACAAATAATTCCCTTACCTCTAGATTTAGATATGTCTATTCTTGACTTTGATTTCCCATTATTCTTACTCTTGGATCTCTCCTTTTGTCCTGCCTTTGATTTCTACATTCAAAGAATTCCTAGATGATGATTCCTCTATAATTTTCCTACATATTTCTTCATTCAGGGATTATACTAACCATGTCATCAAACTTCAAACTATTATTAGCAGATGTTGTATTACTAACAACCATTACCAAATTATCTCAACTATCAGGAAAAGAACATAATAATAAGAGTGCTTTTACTTCATCATCAAACGGAATATCAACCAATTTTAACTGACTTATAATAGATCGGAAATCATTCAAATGACTAGATGCAGATCCACATTCATGCATCTTAGAACTAAATAGTTTATTCATCAAATAAATTTTATTTGAGGCACTAGGTTTTTCATATAAATGAGCAAGATATTTCATTAACTCTATTGTAGATGTCACTTCTATAATATTGGAAGCCACATATATGCTGTCAGGCTCAATCTTATAGATCCCAAAGTCTTTATGTTAAGAATCTTCCATTCTTCATTAGTCATCATCGTAGGTCTAGACTTTTCATCCAACAGATAAGACAAACCTCTTTGATACAGATAATCCTCAATTTGCATCTTCCATAATTGATAATTTTGGTTGTCAAACTTCTCTACCTTGTATTTATTTTTTTCTATCATTGTTATAGCTCCCACTCAATCAGAAAACCCTTTGTGAGTAAATCTGTCAACACATAAAACCCTCAAACAAATATTTGATACCAGTTGTTTGGGTTAGCACAAGGTTGTACAGATAATATATCAGATCTAAGCATACATGCAATAAAAATGGATATTCTACCAGAAGAAATATACAAAACAAGAGATATAAATCAACACCAGATTTAACGTGGTTCACCCAGTGTGGGCTACATCCACCAAGAAACAAGCCAATCTATTATCCGCTTTCAGAACATTTACAATCTTCCACACCTCTCACGATGTACAATAATTTCTTTCTCTCAAACTTGACTCCTTCTTCTCCAAGAATTATATCTCACAATTATTTTCACAATAATCACATGAACTTTAGATCTTCTAACCCTAGGGGTTTCTAGAACATTATAAACATGGATATAAACTTAGGGTACTTAACCATGCAATTACAATCAATAGATCTAGCTTTAATGGTTCTCCAAATTGATCTAATTCCCATGAGTTAAATAAAACACTTCACAAACATAGATAACTGATGTGGATTAGGCCCTAACCGCATGATAGTGAAAACTGTCCTGACAAATGTCGGTCTTCTTAAGGTATATGGCTGATTGGAATGCTACTAAGTGATATTTTGAACAAGTTGATATTAAAATGTTCAAAGTGAAGTCATTGAGGTTCTCTTTATTGTGACAGTAATTGATTTATGAGTGTGAATCAATCTATGGATTTTTCTAAAACGTGCAATGAATACAATGTTATAAACGGGGTCCTTAAATCTAGAAATTGAACTGGGGGTTACAATAAATAACTACTCATATTTATGGAAACCGATTTAACAGTAAATGAGAAACAAATTGAAACTCTATATCTTCCATGTTGTACATTCAGAGGATTCACTCAAAGCATTCTTATAAGAAATGGCAGACATGGGGAGTAGCATAGTCTATACTGGGACTGAGTCAAATTATTGGAAGAAACTTGATTAGCATTTGCATGAAATTTGTGTTGAACATCAAAATTAATTGAGATCTTCTCCTGAAGAGGGGGAATTGGACGTCTTTTGGTATGTGTGATGTTCTGAAGCATTGATGAAAGGAAGATAAAGGTAAGGACAGAAAGGGACATCATTTCTATGTTATTTTGTTTTGAATCACATAAAATGGGCAAAAATGAGGAAAATTGTAACATGACCAAATGAATTCTAAGAAATAATCTCAAAATAAAATCAGATCTTACAATAGATCTCAAGCATTGAGGTCCAAGAGACAAATTATAAACTAAAAATGAGTTTTGAAATAGCCTAAAGGGATGCCTCACACAACATAGATTCAAGAGTAGTATTATGAAGATTTAGAGTTTTCCTTTTTGAGATAATTTTGTTAGATATGGGTTTAAACATATTGATCATAAGACACATATGAAATATAAGGTAAACTAACCCATGTATTTTAGCACTGGAGTCCTCGATATACTTGTTTGTGTGTGTGAGAACATAAATCTGTGAAGGCTACTAGGAGAGGAGGCTTGGTATTGGGGTCTACCCCCTCACTTCACAGTCCTACAGTGATTAAACTCTAAGTTGAAATGCTATAGCAGATCAAATGAAAATAAAGAAATATACCCCAAAATCAAATTCAAGAATAACCTAAAGGGGACTATCACCATCAGATGCAAGTTTATTGCACAAGATTGAAAGGAAGACATGAAATTAATACTACTTATTTTAGATCCACTTTCTTGAAGATAGGATTCAAGGTACCTAGATACTTTAGATTGGTATAGCTGTCATTTGGGAGCTATGTGTGATTAAAGTGTATGCACCTGATGGAGGCACCATTGTGTTTAGGACTATATTTCCACATATTATGACAGGGTTGATTTTTGGATATAAATTATCCAAATCTGGAGATTCAATCTCAGGACCTAGCTAATATTTAGAAATGGTTCTAAATTATTTGTATCTCATAAGGAACAACTCAGGAAAAGGAGGGATAGGGTGAGGTAGACACTAGAATCCTCTCTCTCTGAATTTCTAAGCGTTAAAGAAAGCAAACTTGATCTCAATCCAAACCATGCAACCCACATATACCATAGACTAGCAATAAATAATCATTTAACTGCATGGTATACATAGAACCCCAAGTAATATTTCAGAAGGAAATTAGACACCATGAAAATCACATCTCTACATAGATTCAAGGGTAAATCCCATTAGGTGTTCATTAACTAATCTTGACCAACAGTGGCTAGTTCAACATAAAAAATTATTCAAGATGAACGAGCATTCAACAAGAAAATAAGTAACTCTAACTATGAGAGGGTTTCTAATATCTCTATAGATGGGATGACGATGGATACGAGCACAAGATTAAAAATATCCTCGTAATGAGGTAGATAACCTGAAATTCAAGAAGTAACTGAACTTATAAACATGAGACCAGTAGATAGATGGGTCAATCTCTTACCCTGTACAATGTCAATTCAAGTAGAAGTGCAAACACTACATAATAAATGGAAGAGATTTCAACTCACATTTCTAGGAATCCAAACATAGAATACTCAATTGGTAAACTGGATGTATGCAGACTAAAAATTGCAACATGTGAAACTAAAAAATCCTTCATTTGTATTGAATTCAAATGGAGATATTCTTTTTAACACATGAAAATTGAATGTATCCCAGGTAGGTCGATGGCGACTCAATACTACCACCTCCCTGTGCTTTTAGATGGTTCTAGATGGAGCAAATTAATCTAAAACTAATGATACAAGAATGCATATCTGAAAGGTCCTAAAGGCTAAAACTGTGGCTAATTGATGGAACTAATATACTTTAGGAACATGAACTCGCATAAGATCTAGAACAATGATCTCACTAGCAAAGGATAGACTATCTGATAATTATAATCACTCCAATTGATGCACAATTGGTAGTTTTTATAACAACATGAAAAAGAAGATTCCCTAAAAATGCTACAAAGAGGCAGACCTCTTTGTCTTCTTCATGAACTAAGAATACCAATCATTGTTCTCCATTGTTTAGTTATGATGCCAGACTCACCAAGATTTAATGATAATGGGCTGTAAGATTAAACAAAAAATAATTTTATTTAGCCTCTATTTAGTCCTTATCCATCATTTATCAACGAATAACCTAAGCATATCTCTTTTTCTCTGACTCTATTTACCTTTGTTCATATGGGTAGATTAGGATATAATGTGTTTCTACAGATGATGAAAAACTGGTAGAATGCATTTATGAACCTTATGAATCAACTTCCACGTATGCCTTTAAATTCACTGATGGTGACTGGATCCCATTAGGGGATATGTTAGATTCCACCAATATATGCACACGGAAGGAGGAGCATCAATTCTCCCCAAGATTCACCACAAATATTTCCAAGAGTTGCTCCAAGATGGCTTATGACGGCTTGCAATTTCATACACCACAAATGAAAGATAGATTGCAAGAAAGGATTGACATGACCTCCATCAGTGAATAATATAATGAGAAGGATTTGGGTTTTAGTATTGGTCTCATTATAGGGTCGACGTGTGTCAATCCCAGACACATGTCGTGAATCAATAGAACCACTGATCCAACAAGGATTTGTCCACTTGGATGGTCCATATCCTCATCACCACCAATCTCTGGAATTTGTCCTTAAGAGGCAGTGTACTTTTGGTTTGGCAGGATTTTCAATTCCAACCTAGGGTAACTGCAGTAGATCATGGACACTTGTCGTTCAGGTCGGCAGGGTGGATAATTTTTCATAAAGTCCTTAGAATTTTTAGCTGTAATGCACCTTAGAGTTATGTCCTAGAATGTTGATGCATGACAAGTGTTAATGATGGATGACATGGATCAAATCGGAGTTTAGAATTAACTCAACATGATTCCACAAAGTTTGATTGACTAAATTTATGAAGTAATATTGGACTTTGATGATAAGTGGGATAAAATTAGATAACTTAGCCATGGAAAGTGAATGAATTCAAAATGCTAAAGATGTATGTCCTGTCCAAAATATGACAGTAAGCGAATTCGGGTTTTTTCCTAGCAATACCTACACATATGGTTTCAACATTAAAACAAAATATGAAAGTTAGAATTTTGTGATTATGATTCCATAATGATTGTAAGTCATTTTTGACATAGCACTATAAACTATGACTTAAACTATGAACAACATGAATGGATATGTTTTGAAAGCATCCTAAAATCATAAACAAGTTTAACTTTGTGTTTTCATTCAATAAACTATTGTTTCTCATGGTTAAATTAGAAAGGAATATCAAAGACATTCTTATTCATCTTAGAATTTTTTATTATTTGTTTAAAAATATTAGAAAACATTGTCAAGCTCTATGACTTTTAAAATTCAGTTTCAAATCTTAAAAAAATAAAAAATTGACTCACTAAAATGTTATTGTAGGATTTATTTTCATCTCTTTATTTGTATTATCCTACTTGGGATATTCCACCTCACTTGGAGTCTATCCCTGCACTTATGATGATTCCTAATGCTTAAAATGACACGCAAATAGCGTGTATACTTGACTACACTATTCTAGGTGTTGGTTACCACTTGACTACACTATTCTAGGTGTGAGTCACCACTTGAATACACCATTCTAGTTGTTAGTTATTACTATTCTAGGTAGAAATTGCCTTCATTCTAGGAGGAGGTTACACATTCACCTCCTATATGTACATCTCTTGTATTATTCTATTTGATTGTATTGAGTTGGAGCTATTTCAGTGTTATTGCAATTATCTCTCTTGCATTTTCATATTTTTGCAGTCTTGTATGCTTACATTGTTTTGTCTTGGAACAATTCACATCTCGCATCATTCACCTGTACAATTTTCAAACTAGTATATCTAGAGTGCTTCTCTGATATGGTATCAAAGCAAGGTTGTATTGGGCTTGTCTGGTTAATATTCTGTAATTTATTTTCATTTTCAATAATTTTCTAAATAAAACTAAGAAATGAAATATATAAAGAGATGAAAGCTAAAGAAAATAAAAAAATATCAAGTACAAATACAACTTCTTTCCATAGACACAAGGGGGTTGGGATGAATTGTGTTGTCTATACCTAAGTAAAACTACTTTAGTAGATGCTCAATGTGATCAATATGGTAGTGGGGTAGTGTGGAAAAAGAGAGGTTTAAAGATGGATGTTAAATGAAA
>JAHRHJ020002705.1:0-10573 GCA_019776745.2 Taxus chinensis | reverse complement strand
CTCTTGATTAGTCGTCACTTGCTCAAAAGAGACAAGTGTTCTCCCTTCACATTCCAAATTGCTCATGAAGGTTGCATACACAGCTGATTCCAGTTTGTGATAGAACCAGCTCCAAAGCTCCTAAACCATTTGTATATGCTTTAACCTTGAAGGAAGATGCCAGAATTGACAACCCTTTGCATTCATTGATTTCAATGGATTTGCACAAGGTTAGCAAATATCTTTAACATGATACCTGGAGTACTCTGATTTTCCTCCGGTGAAAGTAGGGAGATGTTCTTCAGGCCTGGCAATAGAACTGGATGCGTGAATTGAGAAGTAAGTGGGGCCGTTTCTGTGAAGTTGAATGTAGGGATTGTTCTAAGCCATTCTAATTGGGTCTTAAAACTCCTTGTATATAACTGAATGAAATGGGGGTGCGGGGGGTGGCCTGTCAGGTGGAAGGATTGAGAAGAGTTCTGTTTTTGGTGGAGATGGAGACCTTTGAATCCTTCTTCCTCTTTGCTTCTTCTTGGAGATAACTACAGGTATTCCAAACAACACTTCTTCTTTCTCCAATCTCTTGACCTTGTGGTGATTCTTCTCACGAGTTTTCCAGGCCTGCAACTGCTGAAACTCAGTACGATTCTTCCCTTGGAGTCGCCAGATATGCAGATAATAAGTTTCTTAATAAGCAAGAAAAAATGTAGCAGATCATATCAATTTGCTGCAATAAAAATGAGATAGACCTCTAGTGTCCCACCGGCATGCCAAAGACTGTTGGCGAGGAGTCAACAGCACGCCTGAATGCAGATCAGGCTTCTAGGTGATGTTCAAGCAATCCAGTGTGATTGCCAACATGGAATCCTTTCTCCAAGCGTGGGACTTGTAAAGATGAAGGAAAGATTCTCCAGACGAAAGGTTGGTTCCTATTCCTCTGTTCAGATGCACACAAAAATGTAGAGGGTTTGCTAAAACCTAATCTAACTTTCCCAAGGAGACAGGGTAAGAAAATGCATAGAAATAAAACCTAAACTACAAAAGGCGATGCACGCGAGGAATGTTTATGACATTCATCTTGCAAATTTAACACAGACCACATAGATCCCAATTACAACCACATGCACAGGTAACAAACTGCAGATAAAGAAGATAAAAAATGAACAAGAATGAATAATGAGAGGGTTGAGAGTCAATCACAACATATATATTATTGCTCAAGAAGTCCGATATCATAAATTGCAGTGGCCAAGAGGCAAAAGACTGGCATTACAACCCATATGGGAGGTTTGAAGCTCACAAATTCTCCTGGCAAAAGCGGGAATAAGGGAGGATGCAAAACAAAATTTCCGACCCCTTAAAGGAGCTCTTCTTTACAATATATATCAAGAAAATGAGAAGAGGGAAAGAGAGGAGCGGCTGAGCTGTCTGCTGCATTAAAGTTGGTTGTTGAAGCATTACTTCTTGTCTATCACCTACGCGTCAGAGACATTTTCTTAATTTTTTCCTCCCTCCAAAACATCCATAAATGTGAGATTTGATCCCCAATCATGTAGATAATTTCAAACAGCTTTCCGTTGATATAAAAGAACGTGCCAAAACCGAGCTCTGGATCGAAAAGATACGAAGGTCTAAAGATTTAAGGCACTAAACAAGCAAGAACAGGTTTAAAAATCTTTTCCCGCACTTTGCCATCTGGACGACACGTGGGCAGGGCACCTAATTCGCTAAGTCTAAGTAATTCCTCTCTCCACCTTTGCGGGATTCTTGTGGGCCCCTTAAGCTGGCCATGTGGCACTTCATTGGTTCAGATCATGCCGAAAATCGCACCTTGGGACTTTTTGGACCTTTTTTCCTTGGCGACATCATGTTAGTATGATGTGGATTTTCTACGGGCAGCGGATTTTCCCGTCACCACATCTTTGTCCTGGAGGACCCCAGGCGTTTGTGGGGATTTAGAATCTCCCGATCGCCGATGCGGAATTCCATGTCCCTTTTTGACGGTGTGACGCGTGGCGTGATATGTTAGGCTTGCGGCTCCTTCGGCTTATCCGCATCCCGCGCTCCCTTTGTCCCCACTTCCTGTGCTGAAGTTTATTTATTTCACTGATACAAGCTGGTGCACGCCAATTGTACAAGATGTCACTTTTTGTTTGGGCCAGCCTGGAGGCTTTTTGGCCGATCCGCGCTTCACGTATAATTGTCCAAACGTCAAAAGGTGGAATTTGAGCAGGACGTTCTTAAGCAATTTACGATTCTTCAATGAAGCCTCAGCTTCACAAGGTTAGTGGAACCGTAATACCAAAAAACAGATCAAGTGAAACGACCTATGTTACTGCATAACTAACCTAGGGGGGGCGCGACATTCTACCACCATTCACCATGTGTGAATTTACACCAGAAAATTGAAACTATGGTGTAACATCCATCGGGAGAAAAAGACACCCCTGATTTCCATAGCCAAACGAGAAAGCAATAACAGAAGTCAGAAATGTATTCCCATGAAAAAATCACTTTATAGAAAGGGCCTTTCACAAGTAAATAGAAAAGAGGAGAACAAGAAGACCGCATACTACATAGATAGGAAGAACGCCACCCAAAGATGGACGCGAAGACAGGAAAGGAATCGAATAGAGAGCAGAAATATCGCTGAGACTAGAGCCAAGAGAACTCGTAAACCCCTATTTGCGTAGGGGGCACAGAGGGAAGTAGTCCTCCTCTACCCTTTTGAGTGAATGCTTAGCAATCATAAAGGAAGCAGGCCCACTCGGTAGCAGAGCCAATAGGAATACATAATGTTAACGAGAAGACACGTAAATAAACACGAGGCGCCCGATTCTCCCCTTGTCACCACCCCCTAACACATATAAAACACGTCCTCGGCAGAAAACCTCTACGTACAAATATAGTGACAACTAGTATAGTGAAAACCTTTACGATGGTTGTAAGAAAACCTTAGAGTAAACACATCAGATAAGAAACAAAATAATAAACCAGCTTGAGAGAACCAGGAGTGGATGAACGGGACGACAGGAGAATCACAAGAAAGAGGGAAGCGGGTAAGGGGGGGGGGGCTGCTTTTTCCCCTAACTGATGCCAGCTGAAATACACGCACCGACGACTGTATATCGTAGCCAGCGTCGTTGTTTATTTTGTATTTTGTAAGATCAACTGAAGAAGATCTTATTCTTGAACCCTCCATTGGAAATCAAAGAAACACCTTTGAAGATGATGATAAGGACATGTAGATGGAACCACCATTCATCAATTTGTTTTGGCTCAAGGCACCACCCATTGGAGGAGTAATATATCCAATAAAGGAAGATTCATGTTGCATAATGGATGATTCAATGCTTTCTGAAGGCTCCACCATGATGAAGAAATAAAGATGACTAGTTTTAAGTAAGCATGAATAATATCCTTTCAAATTTTTATCTTTCAATTAATGACGAAATGGAGATATATGAAGAAGTGAAAGAAATTCACCCGACATCATGGACTGAAAATTATGAATTCAAGATGGTTACAAATGATTTTCCCTCTATCTTGATTCTCGCAGTGATGTAGAAATGTTGAATGAAAAAATGGAGAAAATTTAAGAATCAAATCCCCTTTCAGATTCAATCATGGATGACCAAATGGGAGAGGCAAATATCATTTTTTAAGCCAAGGAGAACAGGCAGCTTGAGCGTAACTAATGATCAGTATAGATATAAAAATTCTTCCCATATTGCTGCCCCAACGTGGTCTTATGCTTACCATCAAGAAGAGGATACAGATGTTGAGCTTGAAGGAGTACCCTTCCCACAAAAAATGGACATATTCTCCTTGTTAGATAATGTCATGAATCAAGTGTGATCATGCTTGCAAGAAAGTGAATCTTGGGAAACACAAAGCATGGAAGAGGTGAACAAGGATGTTTTAAATGAATCATGGGTGTGTATGGATCAGATTTTCAATCATCTCCTAGAGGCACAATAAAAAGGTTCTTCCCATAAGGATGAAGATGAGCCTATGGTGAACTTAGAAGAGCCATCTGTGCAAGACATTTTGAAGGTTGCAAATAAATTGAAGATCCTCAACTCATTTTCAAACTCTTGACTCAGACTATGGAGATACAAGATAAGTGTGAATCAATTTGTGCTTATCATTTTGATTCAGCAATGTTTGATGTTGAGACAGAGAAAATGGATGAGTTTGATATACTCCCCAATACCTTGGTCGGTGAGAGACATTGTGAAAAAAATTATTTTTATTTCACATTGTGTGTAGAGGTTCATGAGTGTATTGAATCTCCTTTTGATGTCCCAAATCTTGAAGACAAAATCTCTTCCATGGAGGAAGATAATAGGGAAAATGTTCAAACTTGTTTTGCATTGAAGAAATTTGTTCAGAACAAAGTGATTAGTTGTAAGGTTCTTGGGACTGTGTTCAAAATCATCTGCTTTCCACCACTTCAAAATTATCCACCAATACAGAACAAGAGTTCATTTGGAAAAATACACTCAAGGGTAAGTAATTCCTCTATGAAGAAATTAGAGGTCGCAATTTTGAAAATGATATCAAGATGAGCTTTGAGAAGACAGATATTGATGGTAATTTTTATGGATAACAAAGTAAGGGTATGCATGATTCTTTTGAATTGATTCACAATCATATTTCACTCACCATTATTCAAGCTTTGATGTGCTTTGAGCATGTTCCCATATTGCAAAATTTCCCCAAGATTGATGAGGGCCTCCATCTCAATGATATAGCCTCTATTTTGGAAGGAAGTCGCTTAGAGAAGCGAAGAGAGATGTTGAAAGAAGTTATTGAATGGGAAGAAATTAATTTTATGCCCAATCCTTCATAGGGCCTTAAAAATTCAATATATGTCTCCATGTTGCATTTCAAAGAAGAGGATGAATTTTTTCATGACAAGATCAATTTTCCCACTCTTGAAGACATTGAAAAATGATGTCTCATGATTACAGGGCATCAAGAAGAATCCTCAAGACACAAGAATTTTGAGAGGGTGACCAATTTTTCATCAAATGCAATAATTTTCTTGATGTAGTATGAGTACAAAGATGGAATATTGGTATGTATTCTTCTCTCAAGGGCATGGTTTCATCGGATAATTATTTTTGTTGCTTCAAAGATCACATTTTAGCACATTATTCCATGATGGCATATACTTTTCCCAACCCATTGTTGGGTATGTGTATATTATTTTCCCACATCTATAAATACCCCTCTCCTTATATATAATTTCCCTTCTCCCTTTGTGTGTTTTTTTTCCTTTGGGTGTGTTTCCCTTCTATTTTTGTGTGTGTGTGTGTTCAATAGGGAAATTTATGTAGCATAAATTTCTAGTGACTCCATAAATCCCAATGGATAAGGCATTGGTCCACGAATAAAATTAAGATTCTGTGATTCTCATGTTATGTCCTCGTTGTGCTCGATCCAAAAAATTTCCCCAATCTATAGCTAATTGTTGTCCTATGTTTTTGCATGGGTAAAATTCACCTAAAAATAGGACAACTATACCCTAGTGTCAAAATTTTCTTGTCATACCCTTCCTGACACCCCCAAATCAACATATCCTTTAGTGTCAAGTCTAGTCTTTCCTTCCAATATCCCATATGTGGTGTCATCAGTTCCCCCTGGGTGATTTAGGAACAAACAAAATCATTCAAGTATGTTAGAGCAATGGTTTTCAAAGAAAGCTTTCTAGCACACTTAGAAAGGGATTTCATCAACCTTTCTAAGTCAGGTGCATCATTTTCAGAGTATAATGGAGGACCTATATTCATCACGGAGGTGTATTTAAGATCCTAGATCATTATACGAATGATTCAGGGAAAATATGGAAAGATTCGGAGGTTTAGGAGCCAAGTTACTGAAAGCGGTTTTTTCTTTGATTCTATCTCCTTTACACCATTTATACATTCTACCTTCATTTCATGATTTTCTTCCTTCCTTGGCAGAGCTAGATAATTATTTGATTTTATTTTATTCTATCTCCTTTACACCATCTATACATTCTTCCTTCATTTCATTATTTGCTTCCCTCCTTTTGTAGTTGTTTAGTTTCCTTCTACAATACCTTGCAATGTGAAAAACATTGTTACATTTGAAGAAAATAAAATAATCCTTACCTCTAGAAGCTCCATCTTTCCAACTTTGACTAGGCGGTCCTTGATAGAAGTATCTATCAATATGGAAAACAAGGTTGGAGTTGTAACACATAACCTTATTCTTACCTTCATTCCTCGAGTTTTGTCTTGATGATTCATGAAAATAATACCTAGCTATATGACCATTCTTTTGGTAGTTGTAGCATGTAATGTCACTTTATTAATATGATTGATCATCCCTACCATTGCTCCATGAAAATTCATTCTTGAATTTTCTTCTACAGTCCCTAGCTCTATGACCAAAAATATTGCATCAATAACAAACAACATCGAACTTACTTGAAAACTTCATTGCATTGGGATTCCTAATAAATTTCTTGTGATCTTTGACACACTCATTGTCTTTAGTAGGTTCTTGACTTGGTTCAACATGCATCTCTTCCTTCTTTGTGTTTTCTTTGAAACCCAAACCTGATTTGTCACAAGAGTGTCTCTGACTGTTCAATAATTCATCAATATTTCTTATGTTTTTCTCAAAAAATTCATATTTTTTCAACATGTTAGAGACATATTTCAATTCTACATTCATATATTTTATTTCATCTTGTTTTCATGCTAAATGTATATCATTAAAAATTGATTTTTTTTTTCCATGACAACCAAGCCCAAACTCAAAAATCCCTGAATCGGGTAATGTAAACCTACCCTCCAACAAATATCTTACTATGTAAACCCCATCCCAATTGAGAGGGATGTTCAAGCTATATTTTTAGATTTTATTTCATGTGTAGGTAAGTTGGTGGGAAACAATTCACGATTTCATTGAGATTCATTTCAAAAGAGTTATTCCGGGAGGCCTAAAAAGGCCTATTTTTAGGACTCTTGCACATAATGAACACCTCCTAAGGATGTACCAAGAAGATATAGTGCCTCAAAAAAAAGTGTGACAAATATATGACATCATTTGAGGTAGTTTATGGAAGTTCTGCAAGGTGAAAATAGATTAGGAACAAGTTGTGCAACATCGAGCTACTTATAGCCCAGTGTAGGGAAATGAAAGGAGTGAAAAATATAGTGATCTTGTTCTGAATGGTTCAGGAGCCTTGGATTTTTTTTGAAGTCTAAAAACACTCATTATAAATATAAATATGTATACTGCACATTGAAAAAAAATTCAGGAGATTTTGTTGTCAGGATTTTGAGATATTGGCTCGACAGTGTAACTAAAGATCTTTGATCCTATTGGAGGTTCAAATGAACATTTTGGGAGCTAAAAATGGAGTTTATACCTGATTAAAAAATAAAATTTAATTTAATTAAAAACTCTATCTGTCCCATGTGATAATTTAGACAAAAATGTGGGTTTGTCTTTGGTGACAATTTGACCTTCCGACGCACAGGCTTGACCAGAATAAAAATGAGGGTAAATTTTAAATTTAAGGAATAATTATCTCTTTAAATTAATATCATTTTTATTAGAAGTTATTTTACATTCAAAATCACAAAAAAAAAACCCATTAAACTCTTTAGGAAGCTCCGGGGGAAAAGACTCACTCTCTAGGGTCTATTTTTGGCAGCTGTTGGTGAAGGCGGGCTTACTATAAGTGTCTAGGTTGCACTTTGCAATGCTGAAATAACTTTCAAACCTTTGAACCTGGTTAAAATTTCATCAGGTGAAAAAATTGTGACCACAAGGAGAGAGGATGAGCTTTAGAAGTTTCGTCACTTAAAGAGAAACTTTAGTTGTTAGGTGAGTGTTAACAACTAATAGCTTAAAAAGGCCCCCTCCTCATGTTCTAGCACCCCCTTGGCACACTCTGAAATGATTCAATAAATTTCACACCATTTCACCACTTACCAAATGTGGTAAGGTGCAATGGAGGCTCACATACCTCATTTAAAAAGTCTTCACTCACCCCTCAACCCGGGTTAAGTCAGAGGTGACCCAAGGTGGATTTTAAGGTGAATGAGCTAACTGGAGTTACAAGGTTGCGATACTAAAAAGAAATTTTACACCATTTCACCACTTACTAGATGTGGTAATGTGAAATGGAGGTTCACATAACTCATTTAGAAATTCTTCACTCGCCCCTCAATCCGGGTTAAGCCAAAGGTGACTCAAGGTGGATGAGCTAACTGGAGTTGCAAGGTGAGTATAAGATAAAAATTGGTGAATTTTTGGATCATTTTTAAATTTATACTTCCCTCCATTCTCACTCCATTTTTTTATGATGTTGAAACTCTTCTAGAAACCCTCATGCTCAAACCACCTTTTCGCTCATATCTCACAAACCTCTACTTTGATTGCTATGAGATTTGAATTGAATGTTTCTTGCAAAAACACCTTTAATAAGAGTATTTTCATGAAATAATTGATGATATATGAAATTTTATACATCTACATGCAATTATCATTGAAAAATACTCATTTATCAGATCTACACAACTCTAGAAAATGAAATCCCTTGAAAATTGAGCAAAGCCTTGAAATGAATTATGTAAACTTATATAAGTGGTTTCGTTTGAATATGACAATGGGAATACCACTTTGTATTTTTAGTAAGTATATATAGGATAACCTACTAAAAATATTAATTCTAAGGAAAATGTGCATTCACACTCCTCACTTCATTCTCGCAGGATCAAGACACTAAAAATTGGCAAGATTGACAAAACTGACAAAATTGGCTAAAGTGGGACATTAATGACGGATATTATAAAAATATTAAATGGGTGAAATGAGATGAAATTTGTCACATTTAAGTTCTTCAAACATTCTCAAATGGTCCTGGTACTCACAGAGGTCTCCCATTCAATTTTCAAGCTAATTCCCACATTTCCCAATGTGGTGAGCAAAAAGTACCAAAAGTGGAAAATGCCAATTTTTTCCCTGAAGCTATTTAAATTAATTTCTCATGGGGTGCATGGTAAAAATATGGATGGAATTGGTTTTGATTTCATTATCATTCCCTTTCTATGGAATCCGAAGGATTTTATCTCATGCTTCACTGCTCATCATTGCTCCTATAATGGCAGAATCAAGATCATGATTGTGTGAACAAAGCGCATCCAATTTCTCCCACGTGAATGGTTAATCATGAAGATGTGATAGTGTCTCAAGGATCAGAAGTATTTTATTAATTAGGGGAGTCATTTTCCAATTTTTTTAGTGGTTTTTTTCTCAATCATTCATCACTCCTCTCAGTGTATCTAGGCAGTGTGTAGAAGTGTATCATTTCAAGAAACTTTAAAAGGGGAAAAGTGTTCAAAGGACTTCATCGGATCACATGATCAATGCATAATTTTGGAGGGTCATTTAGTGGAGATTATCTTCATCAAAGGTAGAGGCATCTTCACCCATACTTTTGAGAATTTCTTCTTTCCTCTCCTCTCTCATTCTTTCTCATCTTCTCTCCCCCCTTTCTAATTCTTCATTGTAAACAATCATGAATTTTTGTCTTATTCATTAAAGTGACTATGAGATATTAGTGTAATGTAAAATTACCTTTTGTAATTATAAAAAGGGAAATTATTTTGGATTTCCTAAGGTCATTTTAAAAGTCGCTTGTAATGGGAATAAGAAAAGTCATGAGGGGGGTAGACGAAGAATTGGATTATAAAGCTATAAATTGGGAGAGTGTCCTCATTTGAAAGGATGGTTATTGCTTTTTTACTAGATCTCATTGTATTTCTAGAAAAAAATTCCTTCATTTCCTCTATTTCTTGTCTATTACTATTCTATCTCCATCTCAACCTATACTCCATGAGCATTGTAAATTGTGCAACATGATGCAATTAAAATTTTTGTTTCTTGTTGATTTTTCCTCTTTCTTTATGAATGGTTTCTTCTCATTGATGCAAGTGAAGTGTTATGATTTTAATTCAATCAACTCAGATATGTTATTTGTTGATTAAAATCCCCCTCCTATCTCCCTCACTAAGCAATTTTCCTCCATTGTATTCCATATAAACAATTTCCACAGGTTTAGGGAAGTATTTCTGTGTGATCCTTGGTCTTCGGGCTACACCAAAAATTAGTTTAGATTGTTTTCATTTCCTTGCTTTCAATAGAAGGAACTACCCCATTCAAGTAGAGGGACCTAATCCCATAGCATTGTGAAATTCCACAATTTTCCCACTTGAAAATTATTTCGCTAATACGTCTTCAATATCCTTGATGATTTATTTAATCTTGAGATTTTCTCTTCTTTGGAGAACTAACTCAACCTGCAAATATTATTCATTCACTTCTTCAAACTCTTCCTTATAACATATTATGTCTTTTCTTCATCAAATTCATCCATACCATCTTGGTTATAACCTGTTGAACTACTGGTAACTTCGTCTTCACTGAAATTAGAAGTGATTCTTTCATCTTCAATCAAATACTCCAACTTCTCCCATAAATCCTTTGTTGAGTCACATTCTACAACCATGGCACACAAAAATTCTTCCAATGCACTCAAAATTAT
>JAHRHJ020002704.1:0-10578 GCA_019776745.2 Taxus chinensis | reverse complement strand
AGCACTACAGACCTCTCCTCCTAGGTGGTGGTGACTGCGGAGGGACCTCAAAAACTCTTATCTTTTTCCCGAGGTGGTTGTTAGATTTGTTTTGCTTGTTACTTGTATGCCGCACTATGCCCACAAAGTTCGCCTTGTAACCTACAAAGAGAGAAAACCTGTAATACCCCAAAAAATCAAATCCTAAAATACAAGATTCAATGTGGAGTTGGACTAACCCTGCTATCACCTTGACTGAGTGAACTTTAACTATACACTACACTACATTTCAACTCCATGTAGTTATGTTTGTGTGTGGGTGAAATTGTTCCCTAGGTAGTTTTTGTGCACTATGGCACTTGAGAACGAGGATGCTAGATATAGAATTTTAAAAATATTTCTAGATGAAATATTACCTTCCCCCCTCCTATGCGGCATTCCAGAAAATGGCCGTTTCCTTATCCTGAAATAAAAGCTAGATGGATCTTTGAAATTCTCTTAAATTCTTTGGATCAATTTTAGTGGTGATATATATTTCTTATACTGTCCTGCATCATGGTCACATAACATTATATATAACATTCCCTTGCTTGATTTCACAATTGACAACTAAAGGCCATCCATAAGAACACAAGATACCCAAAAGAAAAAAAGAGGCACAAAAGAGGCAAGAAAGTACACTATTTTGGGGACTGCATAGAATAATAGGCACCTGGCACGCCTGACATCTTGATCTAGCACCAAAGTGATCAAGACTAAAATAGTGAATTATTGACTAGATTGTAGTGTGTACGTGGTCAGAGAAGACATCAACCTAGAGAAAATCCAAAGGAAGATGTCAATTGCTAGTTTCTCACTTAGGAATATATGAATAGTAGTTTGTTTCTAGACCTTGAATGTAAACCCCAAGTAAGTGATTTATTGTCTACCTGTTTGACTAGGAAATAATATCCTACATTATTGAAAAAAATATATATCTTCCCAATATAATGTGATTCAATGAAAAGAAAAAAAGCTATATTATAGGGTTCTATTCAAATGAAGTTTTTGGTTCTATTACTTACTCCTCATTGATTGTAAAAATTTCAAGAGTCCTTTAGATACTCACCAAAGACAAAATAGTGACTTGAAGTCTTCGTACTCCATATTTGGAATTATAGATGTGTGTTAGTTTTGCATGGACTTCAGCCACTTTAACCTCATAGTTCAAAGTGATAAAAATTCCACCTTAATTATTTTAAGCCTCCACGCACTGAGAATCATACATTAGGTTAGGGTAAATAAAGTAATTCGATTTAATATGCCCTAGAGTATAAAACTACCTCACCACTTATTTAATACAAGAACTTAATGGGTTTTTGAGGATTGTAGTTAGTATTAATTGGATAGTAGTTTATCATTCCTACTATAAGGGTCAAGATTTGGAAGGCTATACCAATACAAAATCCACGTGGGATCAATCTTTAACTATTGTAAAAAAGGGAAATAGTGATTTACACTACATTTTATTTCATCCTTAAAATTAATTTAGTAGAAAGGGTGTTAATCAATTAACATCATTTAGGCTACAATTACAAGTTCAAGGTTCCCACACGTATATATATATATATAATATAATATATATATATATATATATATATATATATATATATATATATATATATATATATAATATATATAATAATCTTATATCTAATATTATATGTCATGTAATAAGGATATCAGTGATAAAACAACTAAAATGATGTATTATCTAGAAGGGTGAAACTTTTTTTGTCTTATAACAAGTTATAGATACCTCTAAAAAATACCCCTAATAGTCAATCAAAAAAATTCTAATAGACCAAGGAAATCAACGGAGAGTCTTTCATCATTGTAGCGACCCACTGGTTTTCCAAATAGTTCTTCCCATATGGATGATTCTTAACAAGACAAGTGTCCTAAACAATTAGACTCCAATGGGTAGGTGGTAACAACAAGTTTATATTAAAAAAATCCACCAAATAAACGTTAAGCCTTAAATTTGCTATCATTTATCAATATAGACATTATATCTTCATTATAAATCTCAAACTTATTATCAGTTTTGTTAAATTGTGCTCTTTATTTAGATGATTGAGAGGCTAGTAATGTTTTTGGTTGCAACAAATTTATAATGAAAAAAATAATTCATTCTACCATAACAATTTGCAAATGATATAAGATGATATTTTTCCCACTTCATTTAATTGAAGATCAATGGGACCTTCATAAGGATGTTCCCAAACTAGTGTGTAAATAGAGTGTCGAGAAGTGATTGGACAACCACCTTAGTTTTAGGGAATTCATAGGTTTGTTCTATAAGGCACACTATCCTCTGAATTATATCAAGGTTCAGCTAACATAGCCATACCAAACTTGATTTCAATCTACAATTGCCTCTACATGGGATCTTCTAGCTCCTCTTATTCACATTAGAATATCCCTAAAACCAAATCTACAAAATTGAATTGATACTTTTTTTTTCCCCATAGCCACATTAACAACATTATGGATAACATTTAATTTAAAAAGAGCTAGGGTTGGATGGAAATTTACCTTTTTTAGTTTTCCTTTCAAAGATTTATTATTAATATCATGTGTGCTAACTTCAAAATTCAACCACATGATTTCTATTTGTTAAAAGGTATGCTACAAACTAATCACTTTAGGCAATTTATTATCATGTATGTTTAGAATTCACATTATTATCCTCAAGTATGTTTACAATTTGTGGTCCCATATTTTACTTGTTATTTTAACATATGAACTAGTATTATTTAATTCAAGTAGTTCAAAATTATTTAAATGTAGGTTTACAACTCTTATTATCACCCTCATGCGTGTTTACAATTTGTGCTCGTATAATTTAATAATTATTTTAACATATAAATTAGTATGTTATCATCATACTATATAGTTGCAATTAAAAATTACATTATTTACTTGTTAATTTAATATATAAACTACTATATTTTTATGTAATACATTATAAATGTGTTTTATATGTTATGCACTATGATTTTTTTGAAAATAGTATGATTGTTCCTATTTTGATGAATGTCAATCTCATTTTGGTTGTGTTTATTATGTGCATTTCTCATTCTTTGTCATCATTTTTCATAAATTCACTTATGTTTTAATCGCTTGTTTTGGCTTTGACATCTCACTTTAAAGATAATGAAAATACACATAACAACCATATTTATTTACTACCTTTTCCAGTTCGACATGTGGGGGCATGTGCCTTCACCAATCACAAGATTGATTATGTGCTAAGGGGCTGGTTCCCTTATGAGGCCACTTTGAAATTCCCCCATTTGTGCATTAGAATGGTCAGTGATAAGGATTTTAAACTTTCCTATCGAAGAGAATAAAACTTATTTTGATTGACACATTTATTGCTTTTTTCCTTCTCCAGTTTGCAACAATCAAGACTAGAAACACAATTCCACCCCCTTTGGTGTGTGTGAAAATCACTTCACTGCACTTGCAAAGGAGAAAGAGTTTAAGACGATTCAATGTGTTGTAAATGTTTTGCATTTTAGGAAATCAAAACCACCAAAACCAGTGATAGAAGAAATTCTCATAGATTGCCTCCACTTATTGCCAGCATGACCACTTTATCTTTTCAAGTGTTATACTATTGGGCCACATTGATGAGGTTTTTTCTCATTTTATGATTCTAGTGAAGATGCATTAAATATGAACCTTGCCACAAATTGAAGAAGATGGGAATCACAAATGACAAACCTGAAATTGGGGAAAAAAACCCACGAAACATACACAAAATTATGCATGCAAACAATAAGAAATATGAAGATGTCGAGCCCTTTCGTGAACCCTTATGCAAACCCTTCTACAAACCCTAAGAGAGCCAAACCTAAATCTATCTCCCATGTTAACGGTGGAATGAATTTTGAGGGCGGCGCTGGTAATGGATTCCTTGGAGGGTAGAAAAAAGGAATCAACATAGTCACTGGAAGAGGCTACACACGAAACAATGGAGGAAGAACTGAAAATGTGGAGACCCTACACACTTTGGCTACAGAGGCGGTAGCATGGTTTATGTCTTTTCTGGTGGTTATTTACATCATGGTTCGGGTTGGGGGAAAGCCTCTCAAGGAGGTGTTGGTAGTCTTCTTCCTTCCCTTGCTTTTTGTGGCACTGGTGTTGAAAATGGTAACCCTAGAATCCGGGTGATGAATGGTTCGCTGAGGGGAAACATCCCTACCTCCTCTACTACTATTGGTAAATATCTTGCAAATTTTGGGTTAGCTACTGATGGGAAGGTTGTCCACTCCTTCAGCAATGTGTTGTAGGTTAAGAAACCCATGTCCCCTGTTGCCACTACCCCCTACATTTCTTTTGGAGACAAGGTTCTCGAAACTATGCGCTACTACTAGAAGCACACCTAAATCTACATATTCAATGGAATCTCGCCCAACCTATGAATTTTGCATGAATGGATCTGTAACTATTGGATCCCGCTCAGTGTTGAGAGAGGCTAAAAGGTTTGAAATGTCCACTCTTAACCATATGCATGTTAATAGAAATGAAAGGGTGTGACTTCTCAAACCTTAAAAAAATTAGTAGTGTTAAGATATAAGAGGTAATTGAAAGGTTAGATTAGAGGACTCTTAACAAAATGAGTGATAAGAGAGATGAAAAGGTTTGAAAATTTCCTCGACCCTTTACAAGATGAATGTAAAGATGGAAGAGGTGAAAGAGGTTGGCTTACTTAACTTGTAACAAAATGGGTGTTAAAAGAGAAGATACTTAAAAGTGTGATGAATGTGCTCAAATCTTAACAAGATTAACATTAAGAAGGAAGAGACTTAGAAAGACAGTGAGGGTGATCAACTCTTATTACACCCTTAACCTATTGCTTGTATTAGGATATGAATAGACGACTTGTGGCTTACCATATCATTTTACTATATCATTTATACTTTTTCATGCTTAGTAGGTCGGCCTTGGTGATGATCATATCATATGAACACTATATATAGGGGATGGTAGGTATTAGTTTATCATGATTGGAGCATTTGAGTCTTATTGTATGGTTTGGAGGTTGACCCCTTCAAAGTGGCGAAGCTATTTTAATTACATATTAAGATCATTTATCTTCAATATTGTGTTCTTTTGTGTTCTATTTATGCTCATAATCTGAATTATACAAGTAATTGCATTACATTTTGTATCAGGGCTGCAATCTAGGCCAAAATTAAGGCAAAAACCCTAATTTTTTGTTTCCAATATATCTTGCGAACCAGAGATAATTTGTCAGATATTTTTTTACCAGAATTGCAAATAATTCCAAGTAAGATTCCCTAAAAATTTCTTACTTTTTAATTTATTTTATAAAATTTATTGTAAATTTAGATTTTTTTCATAACATAGCTCCCTAGGCTGCAATTTGTGGAATTTTTCCAAGTTCTTTACATTTTCGGAAAGCCCTCAAAAAAATATTAGTATTATCTTCTTTGTGTTTTTTCCTATTCAGTCGAATTTGTATCGAAACCCTAACCCTAGGGTCTTGTGATCCTGGCTTTGAAACTTCCACAAGGATCCAGTGATCAATCTGGTCACTCTGTGTTAAACACTACTTTTATATGGGGGTAGTGATAGAAGAGTATGCAGTCATAAGGGGTCTCTCCTTAGTTACCTGGATTTGGTAGAGTTTAGGCTTAGTCTAATCATTATTTTAGCCAACTCGAGGAAGAACTACAAAATGTACAACCTGAGATGGCATTCTAAAGGAGACATAGACCAAATTAATCAGTGGTTGCGAGGATCCCATGCAACTTATAAAGGGTAATCCATTGTAAGTCCTAAATTTCTTGTTCTACCATGATCAAATCCTAGGAGTGTAATATTGAGTTCGTAATAATAGTTTTGACACAATAACCGATGTTGGATCAGATTTCTAGCACAATCAGAATCCAACTTCATTCGCAACCACAGATTTTGATGTGTTCTTAAAGTGGAGATGCACAAATTTTATGGGAAGGATCCATTGAATTAGATAAATCAAATGGATAACTTCTTTGAGTGACATCAAACCCTCATTCAGGAACAAAGGTGACCTTGGCATCCCTATAGTTTGTGAAACAGATCAATTCCCTTCCTGGTATCGATGGTTCTGTGCTCAGAGGTATGAAGATGCAGTAATCAGTGTCACTCAGACAATTTTTACTGATTGGAGTCCCAATTGCACTATAGATCCAGTAATTCAATTCCCCCTACTCCCCATATTATCAAAAGTCCTCCTCCAAATCATGTTCAGTCAAAGATTATGTGCTATCGATTCCATAACCTATGCATATAAGGGTGGAGACCCCCATTTATACAGATGAGAACCTAAATGACCTATCTAACCAAGGGGTTTATCAAGAACCAGATTTAGCATGAGGTACAGGTGATGGTTAATCCACTTCAAGCTTGACTGATGTCTGATTATCATAGAGGAAGATTCAGAATGCATGGAGGAAAACAATTGTGTACAATAAGGCCACACTAACAGATAAATAACTTCAACATTTGGCTTCGTGTTTCCTTACCCATGGGTTGGCCCTATGCCAAACTAGTTTGACTCCTCAATAAAATCTAAGATTTTATAAATGAGAAAAAGGATTATGCTTCAACTGTGACAATAGATATGGATTTGGACATAAATGATGCTGATAACTAATCTGTTCTGTAGGTGAAGGAGTAAATGGGGATAAAGAGGACAGCTAAAATTATAGGTGAAGATGAGGAACCAATACTTACATCATCTTAAGTCAGATTTTTTTCTTCCTACAATTTCTTGTACCTGCTGTCTCTCAAGGTATTCCCCTTCCCCTTCTCCTTCTCTTCAAGGTTATCATCTTTATTTCTCCAAAAATCAGAAGGTGACGGTGTTCCAATTTCCTCAAGGAGTACTCATAACTTCACAAGATAGTAAGTTCCACACCACCCACCTCAATTGCAACATTTACAAAACTCCATGTTGAAAACCAAGCCCACCCCTCCTCTGCAGATGGTCCCATAGTTAATTTTGGGAACAGGAAATTTAGAAAGTATCAAGCTTTCCATGGAGAGTAGCCCACATGTTAGAACTCGCGGGTAGAGAATAAATAATGCAAAACTATGAAGAATTGGGGTTAATATTGTTTTGAATCCAATCTAATATCACAGATGTTTAACCCCATAATGGAGTACTATAGAAATGAAGAGCACAATGCAGATGCTGATTTTGCATGCGAATAAAGACAAGAAGGAAGGATGATCACAGATCTGAAAAGGATGGTATTCTGAATGTAGCATGCACAAATTGGCACCATACTCTCATTTAGGTGCAGTTGGTTTATCTTAACAAAAATTAACAATTGAGGAGGATTTGGATCTTGTAGCAAATTCATATTCCATAGAGGTACAAAATACAGAGTCTTCAATGCCACCCAATTGCATGTCAGAATAGATTGTCTAAGATATCCTCACCCCGTATAGTTAGAATGCAAATGTAATGATCCATAATTGTCTACCATTTAATGAAGAAGATGAGCATGCCAAAGAGTAAGATTCCAAAGGGAGTGTTCTACAGAGTTAGACCTCAGAGAGGCTGAAGTCACACCTAAATTCCTGGAAGATTGCATTGGTGAGATTGAGAACCCATTGAACTGGACTAGTTTTGAATTCTCGTCATCTATTATTCATAACGCAAAGATCCTTATTACTTCACTAAAGTCCTCCTAGGACATGTATGTAGGAGTGAGAAATGCCAATGGAAATAGATCTTTCCTTTCCTCTTTTCATAAAACTCAACATCTGGAGTACAATCATGAAGAGGAGATCAAGTTTCAACTGATTCCATTGATCTTCATGACGTTTACTTGAGGAGTTACCTGGTGCTGATCTATTTCACAGCTTTATGCTCTTTGGATGAGGAAGATACCATAATGACCCCATTAGAATAAGAGAGGAGTAGATGTTCATGGAGGAGCTTTCAGGACTCATGAGGGCCATTATGAGTTTTTTGGTAATGCAGCCTTTTAGTCATAATAAATGCTCCCTCAACATTTCAAAGCTTGATGAACATTGTTTTTAGGCCACCTTTAAGGAAAGTATGGATGACTGATCCAATATGATGGGACATGAGATTCAAAGAAGTGGGAAAATCACAAGGCTCGTCCCATGCCCAATAATATATTTGGCTAATCTAGAGCTAAGAACAAAGTTACAACTGGTTATGCTCACTTCAGAGTATGAGGAAGAGCTTCAATATGCCAAAGGTCAGCAACAATGCCTCTTAAATATAAATACAAAGTAACTAAAGGAGGTATATTTTCTATTTCTAGCTGATACTTTGTGCAATGGAGTGAAAAATTGGCTTCAAAACAAGTTTTCCCTCTCATCAAAGGACATAATTATTGTTAAATTATTTCTATGAGTGAATTTTTGTGGAAAGGAAGCTACTTCTCCTTGCCTGTATCAAGCTTTGTTTAGCTTCCTTTTCCTTTGGTTAGAATAGGTTAGTGTAGGTTTGATTTTTGCAAAATAAGTGCTTATGCACACTATGCATGTTCCATTTGGAACATGAAGGAAGCCATGTGCAGCACCCCAATTTTGGTTACTCCCAACTTCTCAAAAACCTTCATTGTTGAATGTGATGCTTTAGGATCAGGATTGGGAGAAGTTCTAATATATGAAGGAAGACCAATTGTATTTGAGAGTCACCAATTCAAAGGAAAATATCTGCTCAAACCTGTCTATGAGAAAGAAATGATGGATATTCTTCATGCGGTCAAGCAATGGAGGCCCTATCTCATGGGTAGACACTTCAAGGAAAAAACTAATCATGATAGTCTCAAATACTTTTTGGAGCAAAGGTTATCATCTAAGGAACAAACAAAGTGGGTACCAAAAATGTTGGGTTATGATTTTGAAATCATATACAAAAAGGGTAAAGAAAATGTAGTAGCTGATGCATTTTCTAGAAGGGATACATCCGCAGAAGCCTTACTATGTGGAATGTCCATGTTGATGGTCGATTAGGTGGATGAAGCAAGATTGGAATGGGATCAAGACAAGGATACACAATCTCTAATACAGAATATCAAGCAAGGATCTATGACATCTAAAATTTTTGAGTGGAAATTTAAATCCCTATGGTACAAGGACAAGTTATACTTGAGTAAAGATTCTGAGTTGAAGCATAAGGTTCTTGCAACGCTACATGCCTCACCTGTTAGAGGACACTCTGGTTTTTTGAAGCTATATCATAGAATAAAAGGAGAATTATTTTAGGAAGGACTCAAGGGGGATGTACAAAATTTTGTATCGGAGTGCTTAGTGTGCCAACAAAACAAAGGGGAAACAATTAAGACACTAGGTCTGTTATAACCCTTACCAATTCCTAACCAGAGATTGGAGGAGGTCTCCATGGATTTCATCACCGAATTTCCTTGTTCATAGGGTAAAAATGTTAATTTCATGATTGTGGATAGGCTAAAAAAATATGCCCATTTTTGTGCCCTATCACATCCATTTGCAGCCATTATAGTCACAACTATTTTTTTGGAGATAGTTCAAAGGCTACGTGGAACCCCAAAGATAATTGTAAGTGATCGTGATTCTATTTTCACAAGTAATTTTTGGACAGAATTATTTTCATTTTTGGGTACTCGGCTAGCTCACATTTCATCTTATCATACTCAAACTGATGGGCAAACAGAAGTGGTCAACAAATTCTTAGAGGGGTATCTACGTTGTTTTGTATCAGATAAGCAAGAAAGGTTGATTAAATGGCTACCACTTGCATAATGGTGGTATAACACATATTTTCATACCTCTTCTTCAATGACCCCATTTTTACCATTATATGGTTACCATCCACCACCTATCACTTCCTCCTTGAGGGTGCAAACTAAGGTCAGAGATGTTGAGTAACAATTTCAAAATCAACAATTTTTGGCTAGTTTGAAGGAGAATTTAGCATTAGCACAAAATAGGATGAAACAACAAGTAGATCAACACCACAGTGAAAGACATTTTGAAATTGGTGAATGGGTTTTTGTACATCTCCATCCTTACAAATAGATATCCCTAAAGCAATAGAAAAAGGACAACAAACTTGCTCCTAAATATTATGGCCCTTATCAGGTTCTACAGAAAATTGGCAGTGTTGCTTATAAACTAGAGTTACCTCTATCTTCACACATACACCCAATATTCCATGTTTCATGCTTGAAGAAGGTTATTGGAAAAAAATTTGAAGCCCAGGAAGAGTTACCAAAACTTGACGAGGAAGGAAGAATCATTTTGGAGCCAGAGAAGATTCTATAAACATGTACTAAAAGGCTACGAACCAGAGACATTAACAAATATCTGATCAAGTGGAAGAATCTGAGCATAGAAGATGCAACCTGGGAGGATAAAAGTTTTCTGCAGCAAAATCTAGGATTATTCAACATTGAGGACAACATTTGTTTGAAGGGGAATGGCATGTTATGCCCTTAACCTATTTCTTATATTAGGATATGAGTAACCAACTTGTGGCTTACCATATCATTTTATTATAGCATTTATACTTTCTCA
>JAHRHJ020002703.1:0-10590 GCA_019776745.2 Taxus chinensis | reverse complement strand
CTCCATGGCAAGACTTCAATTTTCATGAAATTGGATTTCAAAAAAGTGGGGAAAATTAAGGGGACAATAGATCCTAATGCTCATTCTTTCCTTTAAAGTTATTTAGAAACTCTTGTTTGTCAGTACACCAATATCTATAGCATCTTGGACTCTGACCAATCAATTGCCAAAAATCTTCCATATCATGATTCGTGGACCTACAAATTTTACAGTAGCATGAAACATTCTTCTTTATAGCATGCTACAGTAATGGGTAGTGGCTAGCATCATGGTTTAAAAGGCATATCTCACAGTCCAAAAACAACAAGTGCACTAATCTGTGGGGAAAAATCTCCTTTGTGTTAACTTCCACTTCATAATCTATGCACCAAATCCCTATGTGTGTATCATGTGTTGAATTTTTCGATAGTTTCTCTAACTGTGTTTGCCATAGCTATGATCTGTGCTTCTAAAAATGGGCTCCCCCCAGTGTCTATATTTCTAACTACCTCGGCACATAAAGCTAATTCAAGTGATTCGACGTAGATCAGTGTATGTCTTATGTGATAGTTACCCTTTTAAATTGTGTAATCATGACCTCCAACAAACCATTGTGCATGTTGGCTTGCATTTAATATCATAAGACAACATTAAATAACAAATGTTTTAAAATGGGAATCATACTCTCTGACACTCTTATTGGTTCCTTGCTTAATATCCTTGAGTGCACTTATACTCTTCTACTTGAACTCAGGGATGTGAAACTCTTTAAGGAAAGCATCTTTTAAAGATGTATAGTCTACAAAAGTTTGATCAGGGTCAAACTTTATGTACCAATCTGTGTGCACGCCTTGTAACGTAGTAGAAAATTGAGCTTTCCCTACACTCAGAAGCCATGATTCCTTTTGCATGCCACATTATTTCACACATGTGTACATGTTCAGTAGCATCTTCTATGCCCCTATACTCTGGAGATGAAGATACATCTCCATGTAAATATTCTGGGGTTGGTACGGACCTTGCCCACCTTGATCTAGAACCTCCTGTGTTTCCTCTACCTCCTAGAGACACCAGATCCATCGGAGCTAGAGCCACCTATACCTCCTGATCCGAAACCTATAGCTGGGGTCAAACCAGAATATGTACTTCCTTGTGTCCCAACCATAGTATTAACCTACACCCCAACAGTTTGAAAAGTGTTACTACTCTAAGAAGTTAGTCCAAACATCGACGTCCATGAATTCTATGCAAATGATACACCTGAAAAGTTACTCCCATATAACAATGAAGTTATTTGAGCTGACCATCATTATGCCTCTTATAAGACTCACTCCTACTCTCCCACTGCTTGAATTAGTTTGATTGACTATTTGTTGTACTAGATGTTGGAAAACCAAGCACAAGGGAAAGGTTTCCAGGTGGATTCGAATGCACACCCAGTGGCACAGGTTAGTCTCTACTGGCATGCTTCTTGCATGAGGCTGAGGATGTTTCCCTATCACGCTTTCCCAAATGGGGGAGTTCCTTAGGATCAAGTTCCATGCCTTCTACATGAACTTCAACTCCTTCCCAAACTATCTTTCTCCACAATGCCATTTTCTCTACAACCTGCCACTGCTTCTCTACCTCCCTCTCACGTGCCTCATTATACTTAAGCTCTCCTTTCCTCTCTCTTCCTTTACTACCAGCTAGGTACTGCCATCTTTCACCAAGCCTGTTCCTGCCCCCATGCATGGTGGGGTTTAGTTAGCCATCAGTTTACTCTCTAAGTTCAGGGTTACCACCATTAATTTTAATTGCCAGTGGAATGCCTTACAGGTAAGTTCCCGTGGGATATCATAAAAATTGAATTCAACTACCTCTGCGCACGAATAAGTGGAAATTTAGTACTCCAAAATATAATTGTTCAGAACACCACAGAACCACATATCCATAGCACAAGTCCAAATCAGATTAGCATCATAAAGGGTATGAAATTCTTCTTGCATCCAGACAAGTGTGTGATACCTCCAATTCCATTTAGACGCATAAGCAACTAGACCACTTGTAAATTCTACTCAGAAAGATACAAATGAATAAGCTCTCATATAAACTAGTCATATAGATTCTACTCCACCCATCCACGTGTGCTTCAAACTCAGATTTAGTGCTGAACCTCCATGTGTATTCTTCTTCCAAATCATGTATCCACTCCTCAACACTTTCTAGGGTCAACCGATATGTTTTTGATTGTGAACCATCCTAAAAACAACTAAAAAATAAGGTCCCGATAATGGAACCAATGATGCAAGCTAGAATTTACCAAAAAATGCCTAGGCATGCTGGCACATCACTTAGCCTAGATTGAGAACTCACTCGAAGTGTGCAAAGGTACCATGCCCATCTTTATGGTTATTATTACATGATGTTAGCATGATGAACACTTAAAACATTCAGATCCATAACTAATATATCATTCATACAGTGCATATTCAGATCTAGATCTAGAAATATAATAGACTTAACAGATAACCATAGATGGAATCAAGCATGTAAGTAACCAATTATAACAATGATTAGAAACTCTTGATTCACTCCAATAATCTCCATTATATTAAACATGTAGTAAATACATAGAAGCTTCATTACAATAATGGACAGTCATACACTCATGCGTGCATAACAAATCTGCATAGTATAACCCTAGTTCTCACACATAATCTATACTTCTCTTACATATATATATCTCTCTCTATATATATATATATCTACTACATAGTTCAATACATATTTATAAGGGTGGGGACTTTCCCTTCACCACTTATCTAATCCCAAAATAGGTCACATGTTATTATTAGCCATGCACCTAATTACAATAATAGCTACACATGTAAGTGTGCTAATAATAGAACTTTTCTAAGTTAACTATCAGTAGTAAATCTATTCTTTATCCTGTACTCATGCAAAGTGCTTCGTAGCCGATCCTCCAAAAATAGATCCTCATGCGTGTCACATGGCTAAGTCTCTCAATCTGGTTTGTATGCTTGTGCACTTGCTATCTCCATTCGCCAATAGCTCCTCGTAATTTGAAAATGCACTAAGTCTCCCACGTGAATCTGTCTCTGTTCTCACTAGTGATAGTCTGACTTCGATGACCTCCCACACTTTTGAATGTGCACTCTTTTGTTACCCTAAAAACCTTCATAAGTCTCCATTTTTTACAAATCAAATAAGTATGAATGGAAGAATGCATTCAACAAAATTTGGATGACCATGAATAGAATTGTTCAATGGTGTATCTTCCTCCGCAATGAAAAATAAGGTGACCTTAATGGATCCCATGGAAGTCCGTCAAAGGGTCATATTCTGCCATGTAAGGTTTTCCAAGTGTTTACAATATACTTTATCTTGGTTATAAATACTCAAAATGGTGACCCTAAGTCTTCCCTTGCAATACGTCTTTTTTTTCACTTTCTGTAATACCAGAACACAATGTTGAAATATATTCACTACCCTCAACGTTCCAAAAAGTCCATTAAGATGAGTGTAAGCAATGATGGGAATCATTGACCAATAATCATTGACATACATACTTTAGCTTCTGAGAAAAATGTAATGGGCCTGCCATAGTTCATTAACAAGTGGTGGTTGGGACGGTAGAATATCATCATATTTCATGAGTTGGACTTAAATTTTCAAATTGGTCACATCATAACCTCAATAAAATTGATAAATAACATATTTTATTACATAGAGCGTTGATGTGGTTTCCTTCAAATATAATTTGTTTCTTCAAAAATTTGAAGCAATAGGATTCAAAAGTTATGGCCATGTTAAGGAACATTTCACGTTCAAAAACTATCGTTTTCCTTTATGCTTCACTGATTTTCTAGATTTGGGGAAATACAGAACATCATTCCAAAGTGGATTTGGTTCATCATTCTACGGTTTTTAGTTCACCAACGTACTGGCATTGTTTCACCATACGGGTTTGTGGTTCCTTAGAGAATGACCACCTAGATACTTTAGGCAATTAAGCTTGTTTCCATTTATCCTCACCCACTTATGTGTGTGGATATTTCTTTTATCTTATTTAGATATTAGGAGATATTATCTAGTTGTTAGGTATAGTTCTTTCCTTGATCTATGGTATTGACTAGTTCTTTCCTTGATCTATGGTATTGAATAGATCCTTGATGTCTAGTTCTCTCCTAAATCTATGGTCTTGACTAGATATTTCCTTGATTTATGGCTTGATCTACGACCTTGACTGGTTCTTAGATTGTTATTCCTTGCCTATTTAAGCAAGGCCCATTCTCAATGTATTGCATTGAGTTCCATAATAATATATGATATTACTGCTCATTTGTTTGCAAAGGTTTATGTAAAGTTATTCTGGTAAATTGCTTTCATCTTATTGATCGTGGTGTTTGATTAGCATCTGTGTTATTGGCTTGGTACAAGTCTGGTTATCGTTCCTTTCATGGTATCAGAGTAGGAGATTGTTGTTGACATTGTCTAACCCTAGTTTTATTTTGTAAATAAATTCTTTATATATTCATATAAACACCTTTGGTCCAATTTTGTTGCTTGTGTATTTTTATGCAAAACTGTCTGAGGCAATTCCATTAGAGGTGATCCAGAAATTAATTGAAAAAATGCTCCCATGATATGAATGAGTAAATAGACCATTTTTAAAATTTTTTTAAGTCCTGAATCTGGCATTTAATTGCAGATTGAGAAGATACAATCATGCCTTTAATTCACCGTGCCAGAAATTGAAAACGCAATTCAATTTTTGGACAGTGTTGCTGGAGTTTTCTGCATATAGAAATAAATTTATGGTATCATTTCATTTTTTTGCATGCATCCTGATTTCTCCTTAGCTCATGTAGGTGCATTTACTTTCCTTTTTTAGCATGAAAGGCACAAAATTAGGTGAATTTTATAAATATTAGTCTAGAAAATCCGCAGGAGTTATTTTTACCAATGGTGGGTCTGCTAGATTGCAAGGATGTATAGAAAAAGCCAAAAATAGGAAGTTTTGATGGGAACTACCCTATTAAGCTCCATCCTTAGCCCTTGGATTAATGGTATGGTCATATGAGGGCATATAAAGCTTGTGATTTCTTACTAGTAGGTGTTTAACTTCAACCCCCTTTAATTTTATTTGTGTGGTGAATGGCAACAACAATTTACATTTGGCAACTAAATAAATAAATTGGTAAAATAGAGAAGTAAATTTGTAACTTTTGAATGGTAACTCAAAAGTTTTGAATGTCATTTTTTGCAAAAGTGCTTGAAGAAATTTTGCCTACTCACTCCATTGGAAATATTTATTTTGAGATTTATTGCACTATAATTATAAAGTGCTTTTTGTGCTATGAATTCATCCTGTTGTAATCAATTATGGAGGTTGCAATTTTGGTTTAGCCCAACGCCCTAAATTTTCCAGGAGTTGCAATTTGTATCTATCATGGATTCTGAGAATGATATGCTTTTCTCTGAAGAATGTGGACTTCAAGAGGATATTGTAAAAATTTTGGAAGAAAATAGATCACTAAGAAGTGAAATTCTCTTCTACAATCACTCATTCATGATAAGGATACAATAGTAACTTCTTGCAGAATTCAAACCTTAAAAATATCCTAAAACATCATATGGCATCAAAAATTCAACAATCATTCATGGACCGAGTCATTCAAATGGGGCTATTTTTTCAATAACCCACTGAATACAAAAATCTGTTTGTCTTTGAGTGTTCCTAAAATCCTGACTGATGCTCTAGGTATACAATTGATTGTTACTATATGCTCTTCACATATGTGCCTATTACATTAACCATATGTTACAAACTATTTTGGCAATTCAACTGCATGACCTTTTTGAGAAGCATACCACTGCAATCCAAGGTCTCGCATGCTCAATTCAATGGGTTCACTCTCAGATGGTCATTGACAAACTAGTGACACAGGGTATTATTGTCATATTGAGTGTTAAGATGAGACTCAACTGTAGCATTGTGGTTGAGTCAGACCAATTCAAAACGAATCACAATTCATAAAGGTTATCCATTTTTTTCCTTAAAAGGAATAGTTAATATTTCATGAGCACAAAAATATGTCGTTATAAAATTAAATGGCTTGATCTTAGCCGATTCATTTCAAATTATTTTACAACAAGAACTTGAGTAAAATCATACATGATCAAAGTACAACAAGTCATAAGTTATGATTATTTAATAATCAATGAATGTTGTGACAAGTATCAGTTTCTATGATGAATCATCCATGCAAAATGTTTTTATCCTTTTGTAAATTGTACATATAACCTTGTTTAGGACAAACTTTTAGAACCTATAACACAGGAAAACTATTGACCTCTTAATAAAACTAATAAAATGAAAATAGCATCTTCGAGATTGTTTTATACATTTCCATAGATTACTTGAACTTACGGTAAATTTTCCTGATACACATGATGCAATAAACATTCACAAATCACTATAAGCATAATCTTGAAGAAGGGGTTAACATATAGAAGATTAGGTAAGTGCCCTTAGAGTAGGTATTTAATTAAGCTCATGTTCACCTAGAACTTTATCTACCTTTATCAGTATTTTCCTCACCCATAGGATGTGTGTGGATATTTCTTTTATCTTATTTAGATATGAGGAGATATTATCTAGTTGTTAGGTATAGGTTCATTCCTTGATCTATGGTATTGACTAGATCCTTGATGTCTAGTTCTCTCCTAAATCTATATCTTGACTAGTTCTTTAATCTACTAGTTATTCCAACTGATTTATGGTATTGATCTATACCTTAACTGAAGTTCTTAGATTGTTATTCCTTGCCTATTTAAGGAAGATTTCTCAATGTAATTCATTGATGATGGATAATAAGATATGATAAGGGGGAAGATTATTTGTTTGCAAAGGTATTTATGTAAAGTTATTCTTGATGAATTAATTTCATCTTATTGCAAGGATAAACATGATGTTTGATTAGCATCTATGACTATTAGCTTGGTAAATTGTGGTTAGGCATAAGGTCCTTTCATGAAATATCAGATACCAAGAAATATTTTGTTGACAAGTGGTTTTCGTCTGTAAGTTTTATTTTGCAAAAAATTTGTGATATTCATATATTTGGGATTTGGTAGAGAATTTTGTTGCAATGAACCCAACATGCATATTTATGGAAAACAGAGACTTCCATATACCAAAAAGATAGTGACAAAACCCTAAGATTTTTTGTTAACTCCTTTTTTCTGCAGAGGAAGTTGTTTTTTGTGGAACAATTTTTGTTACAAGTTGGAGAGAAGTACACATGTGATTTCCATCCCTAGAGGAATGTGGTTATCTCATAGTGAATGATGATTATTTTCCCATTGGGTTTTACTATTGTCTGAGTTGAAGTGACTGATTTATTGTTCACCACAAGATTACGTCGGTAGAGGTGAACAACCATTGATTCAGATCTTTCCTTTTTTGGCAAATATATGGCATCAAATTTTTTTTTAGAATAAGGAAAGATCTTAGAACTGAGTTGTTAGGGAGACAATATCATTCTAATATCACAATGACTTAATTTCAATTTGGAAAAAGTGGCAGATGGTCAACTTCATTGGTAATAAGCTAATTTTTGAGTTGGATGCCCATGGTTCATATCTACACTGTCTTGAGTTTGCAAAAATAAAGGAGAATGCTTGGACACCCATTGAATTGTATTTCCCCTTGGAATATGAGCTTCATGTTAAATCATTGATTACAGGATTCATTGACTAGATAAGCTTATTTCTGTTTTGTGGCCCTAAAATGTTAAATAATATTCCATGAATTTTAAGGAGCTCTCATTGGAGAGTTTGCAAAAGCTGTATGGTCTTTTGATCGGGTAACTCAATTTGAACAGTGCTCTATCTGTAAAAGTTTTGTTTTTTTCAGTGTATCTCCATTGGAGTGTATATAATTTTTTCATGACTTGTAGTATAATTATAAAAATGCCAAACTATGGATCAAGTGTTGTACTCTTGGATGTATTTCAGCTGGAATAACGTCCTATAATTTTTGGGAGTTGCAATTTGTACCTATCATGGATTTTGAGAATGATATGCTTTTCTCTGAATTATGTGGACTTCAAGAGGACTATTGTAAAATTTGTGGAAGAAAATAGATTCACTCAAGAAGTGAAATTTCTCTTCTACAATCACTCATTCATGATAAGGATACAATAATACACTCCCTGCAGACCAGATTGCTAGCCTACAACATCACCATCATATTGTGGACAACCATATCCATGCTCCTAGTCCACTTGCAGTATTTGCTCAAAAACTGTACCCACTGACATTGATCTGTCAGTCTTTGAGCCTATTCCTACTTCTTGATGCTTCTACACCTATGAAGCTTGTTACTGCATGCTCTTCCACATCTGTGCCTATTACAGTACCACATGTTGTGTATCCTACTTTTACTCAACTGCATGAATTTTTTGAGAAGCATACCACTGCATTCAGTTCTCGCATGCTCCGTTCTATGGGTCTCACTAGCGGAGTCATTGGCAGACATTCATAGGGTATTATTTCCTCTATTCCACATGTTAAGTGGAATTCTCGCCATGACATTGGTTTTCGTGGAAGATACTTCATTGGGATCACACATTGACAGAGCTCCTTTTTTTGTTCGCTCGACTCTTTCTGAGGATCATGAGCAACACATGAGTTCTGCACCTTCACTCAGGCTTGAGAAACCTAAGATTTCAGCTGTCAAACATGATCAACCTGACACACATTCTGATGTTCTTTTGCATGCACCCATTGTGCATTTTACACCAAGTCATATGCAGGCATCTTCTTCATCCATCCATGTTGATTTGGGGTGGATATCTAATCACTCATGGCGGTGACATAGGCATTCATTGAGAGGACTCTACAGGCATGGCTCCTCCACCATTCAACCTCTTGCTCCACTTTCTATACCTTCTGCATTGTGATGCTTCTTGTTTTGAGCATTTTTCTTTAGCAGGTGTAGTGTATCTCTCTTATTTGTTGAGAGATTTTGTATCTGTATTTTTGACACTTTTGGCATGTTGACAGTATCTCTTGTGGGGGATCTATTCTAGTGAAGTCCAGTGTTATTTTGTCAGTGTTCGAGTAGTTGATTTTGGGCAACTCATATAGATTTGTAGCATCACTCCACCCATTCAGCAGTATGGGAGGGTGTGGTGTTGATCCTGCTTCTTCAGGTTTCATGTCCTTGCCTTGTTACCTTGGATTTTCTTAGATCATGACACTCTAGAGTTTGTGTCCTTGCCTTGTTGCTTTGGTTATTGTTCTTGGATCGTGGCACACCTATTTGCAGCAGTTGATCGAATTATGTTTGGTGTTTTTTTTTTTGCACTTTCGACATCACTTTGTTGACAGTCTCCTTGTATGGAGCTATTCTGGTGAAACCCAGTGTCAGTTGTTTTTGAGTTTTGTGATCAAGCAGTGGATTCAGACCATAGTGCACACCAAACTTCTTCAGCATTGTACGATTTTTTTGAGCCGAGCTTCTTGGGATGCCTTGGAGTGGGTCTTTACTCTCTTTACTTTGTTGTTACTGGTTTTGGGTACCTTGCAGTGTCCCTTTTTCCCAGTTATTGTACATGAGTACCTCATCAGGCCTAGTTTTTTGGGACTCATACTGTGGACATGCCACTTCTATTTTGGCCCCTAGCTTCACTTGAGGGGGGGTGTTAGAGTAGGTATTTACCTTAGCTCATATTAACCTAGGTACTTTATTTACCTTTATTGTATTTATCCTCACCCATTTATGTGTGTGGATATTTCTTTTATCTTATTTAGATATTAGGAGATATTATCTAGTTGTTAGGTATAGTTCTTTCCTTGATCTATGGTATTGACTAGATCTTTCCTTGATCTATGGTATTGACTAGATGTCTAGTTCTCTCTAAATCTATGGTCTTGACTAGTTCTTTGATGACTAGTTATTTCCTTGATTTATGGCTTGATCTACGACCTTGACTGGTTCTTAGATTGTTATTCCTTGCCTATTTAAGCAAGGCCCATTCTCAATGTATTGCATTGAGTTCCATAATAATATATGATATTGCTGCTCATTTGTTTGCAAAGGTTTATGTAAAGTTATTCTGGCGAATTACTTTCATCTTATTGATCATGATGTTTGATTAGCATTTGTGTTGTTGGCTTGGCACAATCTGGTTATCAATCCTTTCATAAAAGAGCCCGAAAAAAACTAAATTTCACCATTTTCTCTAGTTCCAATTTTCTCCAGTTATCCATTTTAGTAAGGGGGTAAAAATGGATAACAATTTCGTGACTCATGGGGACATCGTCCTACTAGATGAGTTGATCAATTTCCTTATAGCATCCATTGGGCATGGAGTTAGCCTAGTAAACACAAATCTGATCTAAAACTTTGAAATCTCGATCTAAGCCACTTGAAACACTGTTGAAACTAGAGCTAATCTAAAGCCCTAATTTTCCATCTCATTATAATAATCTTTTGAATTTTGTTTTATAACACTGGAAAAGTGTTTTGAACTTGAATTTCACTTCTCCCTTTCCTCTACAATTATGATTTATTGGGAATGAAAAGGAAGACTTGAA
>JAHRHJ020002702.1:0-10590 GCA_019776745.2 Taxus chinensis | reverse complement strand
AACATTTCCCCATCCACAAGGTGTCCAGAGGTAGAACTCGCTTACTAATTTGATCGTAGCTCAAAGCAATGACGTTATCCATTCCTGCCAGGGGGCTTCAGTTAAGATGGGTTCGACGCCCTTAAGCACACTATAGTTGTGTTGTAACCAACGGAGTTAACCACTACCTCCTTATCGGATTTCTAAACGTAGTACTATTAACCAAAACAAAAACCACTCTTCCAAAAGCGTCCCAAGAAAGACACAGAAGGCCAGATTCTCCAAAAACCTATCCTATCGTCCAACTTCTCTACATAAGATCAAAGGGAGAACTAAACCCCAAGTCGTTAATAATTTTTTATAATTTCCACTGTTCAAAAACATTAAATAAATTGATTTCCCTGACAAAGGGGCCCCCCACAAATGGACCTTTTAGTCCCAATTTTGAAGTATCGTTTCGCGTTCGAAACCAAGGGAGCCAAAATGCGGAGGGTACAACAACCAACGATGCCCCATACTCAAATACCTTTACACGATACAAGCCCAAACCAAGACCCCCCACGCACATAGCTATCAGGAAGTTACCGCAGTCGGTCAGGGTAGAAGTTTCTCTATGAGCCTCGCTTGCCCAAGGTAAAGAACGTTGAAATTGTGTTACCCGATCCTGTGGGCTTATCGAGAAAAGTCTTGCAATATCAACAGCTAAGTTAGCCACCTCTGTATTATCACTGAAATCACTGTCATCTACCGAAACGAGTTCACGAGTCAGTACCATGGATTACCGAACCACTTTTGTTTCAGTCTAGCTAGTAATACTTGCTTGCACCCTTATAAAATTGTAGAGATTTCCATTCAGTTAACCTTACACTGTTTTCCTCCCCTTCTTAATCATACAAGAGGTTTACATCAGGATTAGGTAGTAATACTTCTCACCAACGTGGAAAAGCCAAATAATGCACGGTTATCCTCATCTCACTAGGGTGACCACATCAACCATGTACATTCGAAAACAAACCCCAATGCCATTTTCGAATCAAACTAGGTAGGAATGCCCTAGGCTTACACAAGTTCAGACCCGACGTCACTATTAAGGTCCTGGTAGCAAAACAGAGCCCTAAACATTAAATGCGTATTTATTCACCAAAAGAGGTAGTAGGCTTTAACCTTTCTATGTAGTAACCTCATTTTATAATACCATCACCGAATTCTTTTTGAAGAAAGTCATATAAGCAAACCAAACTCATATGGTTCTTCCCTACCAACTAGACTAGCATCACTCAGAGTGCAGGAACCTTTGACGAATATGAAATAGAAATAAGCTATAAGAGAGGAAGGTAACTTCCAAGCAAATCAGCGAAAATTGGAATCAGATGAAAAGGAACAACCCACAATCAGGCCATGATATAAACACCACGACACAATCTATCTAAAAGTCGGCCATTTCAAGAGGAAGAAAATGAATTTCAAGATACTGAAGAAGTAGAAAAAACTATTACAAGGATAGATGTAAGACATGCCTGTTTAAAATAGCATCTCCATATGCAATGATGTTGCTGACATTTGCTTTGGCCTTTAACCCCAAGTGCTTTGTGCGCTCCCGGCTAGCGCCACACTCACCAGTGAAAACCAGCTACAAACCAACCCCATGATTTGAAGGCTCGAACACGAGACATTTGATCACCACCTCCTATCTCGGGTAGCATCTACCGTGCTGATACAAACCCACCTGTTTCCTCATCAGGTTTTGGGGACAACCATCAACTATCGTGCAAACATACAGCTGTGCTGTAGGTGTGAAATTCCAACAGAAACCTTTATCCCTGCACATAGTGACTCATGAAATGCTCCATTAATAGCAGCAATGTTTTTTTTCATGCATATTCTGGTAGGAACCAATCGCCCTCGATGGGGTTCTCTGCCCGAGTTACATCATACAACGACACAGCAAGATCTCAATAGCGAATCTTGTAAAAAATGTTCCTTCGGTCTGCGGAACAGCCACTGTCACTGAAATCGATTTTAAGAAACAAACTGGTACATGATCTAGAGCTGAAAAGATCCTGCTACCTTCATCCCCAATATTTTTTCCTCAACATTGCATAGATTCTCCTGAATAGTTCTCTTCGCCAGGCAAACTGTGGTTTCGTGATATGCAAGCTCGTTAACCACATAGCTCGAGACGTATTAATATTAAAAACCACAGTGGTAAGGTCATCCTTGAGGCCCCATGGTGCCACTCAGACAAGCTTTGTAATTCTTCTCCAATTCATCCAACCAGGCCCTTCCCCCAGCATGTATCAAAAACAAGGCTCAAATGCATGTGCAATCGGGAATATAGGGTTAATCTTCACCTTGAAACTTCCTCAACACCAATACAAAAAGAGAAGCTCCTGACATTGGATAAATAAGGCCACGTTGTTATGTTATGTCCCTTAATGCGTCTCCTGCTACTCTCCATGAGTTCGGAGACAAGCCAACTCCCACCCTTCCCTGTCTCATCCCTCTTGGAAACAATCATAAAACACTTATCGGTCACACCTTTGCTTGTCCTAACAGTGTGCACAAGCTGATTTGCCCTCTCTTCTCTGATCTCGGTTTGACACAAAATTGTGCATCACCCTACCCTCGTAAAATTGCAATGAATACAAGCATGGATCGTTTTCCCCATACCATTCTGTAATATTCTCCATGCGAATCAACCATGGTCCTAAGAATTTCGTACTCCTGGGAGCAAATCCTAGCTAAATAAAGGGAGATCAGTCCGGCCTAAAACAACCCATTCCCCTGATTTAACGGGTAATATGCCCCCTCAGGTTAATGAATGATTTATTATCATGGCAGACGGAGGAGTGGGATGGAAAGGCTGCACTACACAACGCACACCATATCTTTAGGCTGCGCCTGTTTTGCGAAAAAGTTCACATCAATGGCACCAAACTAAACTGCTCTGCGTCGTGACGAGCCTCCCATGCAAGATTGGGTGCCCCTAAGCACTGCCTCAAGCGGTCGTCTCCCCTCCTATACCTACCGCTACTGATCTTCCTTTAACAATCTAACTGACTTAGAAAAATGTACCCTCCGCGTAGAGCAACTCATAATCGGTCTCCCTAGTACAATTCTCTCTCATCAAGGCGGTTAACAGGCAGATCTACAATAAAAACTGGGCCGTGGTCTAGTCATAAAGTACAGGGGTCACAAAAACTATCAGAGGTCGACACACGATTACATAAACATATCAACACGGAGATGTTGCCTAACGCGTACAGCTTCTGGCCCAAGAGTGCCTACTTCTGCAGCACCCGGACTGCTGGGCAAAACACAAATCATTGCCCTGGGAAATCCTAGTGTAGCCTATTTCCATACGTGAGCTTCACGATTGAGGAATCTGGGAGCGTTGACCTGATCTATCTATACTGCTGCCTGGTCCCCCTCTTCTTAGGCTCCATTATCTGCAATTTTCCCCCTCCTTGAGTTCCAGTGGCCTAAGAACGGTACTCGGGCGCTTTGTAAATTGTAGGGGGGCCGTTGATTCAATCCAAATTTTGTGATTTACACGCACCCAGAATAAAGCCTTGAAGGCAAAATCCCCCCACTCTGATAAAAATGGTTTGGGTTTGTTGGAACCCAGATGGGGGTAAAGCCTGGACCCCCTCCCTTGCGGAAAGTGAGATTGGCGCTAGCCCAGAAGAAATCCTTTATCAAGATGGAATTTTTTTTTCCTGGCCAGGCGATTTCTTCTCCGAGAAGGGAATGTGGGGCAAGGATTGAACACTCAATCTGTCGTACTCTTTGAAGGAAATATCTAACAAGAAGGATCCCGATTTGAAGGAGCTGTCCGATTCAGAGCAGGAACTACATAGTTTGGACAACCTGCTTATTGGATGCTCACCACTTTGACTATCTTGCAACACGATATTACGGATTCCTGCCAGAGTTACAGACACCAACTCTCGCCTTCAATACAACCAACGACACCAAAGTGCTGCACCAATGAAACGTGCCCACCCACCGATACCATTGAAAGAACAATAAAAGAGATGCCAGGAGGGCCAGGACCTTCCCCCACCGCCACTCCCCACAAATAAATTTTTTATTTTATCTTATTTGGCCCCGGTGCCTTGGGGACTGGCGCCTGCCGGGTGTAACATGGGAACAGGCATTACATCACTATCCTTCTTACCAGCTTGATTTGTTGTATGGTTCCTAAGAAGAACAACTACTAAAGATAGCCAATTCAAACCCAGAGACATTAAACAGGGGTGCACCTATAATCCAAAGGCCTAAGTAGTTCCATCAATTATGGACCCCTTTTGAAGAGAATCCTTCTTGTCCTACCATGTGTGTTTTGAGATCTACCTTCTATTATCAAACTGTTATGAGAACTTGGTGTGATACCATGTTTAAACACAACTAATAACTAAGAGGGTGTGATGGATTTTACAAGGATTTTAATTTATTCAACACATTACACAACCTTTTACAATCAAATCATTTCCAATTTAATTCATTATCTCCTCAATTCTTTGTCCATTATGACAATATTATTTTCCACAATATTTTTACAGTGATGGAATCCACTATAGACGAGGTATTCTAAAACTGTAGGGATGCACACAATGGCAGAATGGGTGATTCACTCTCAACCTTGAATTTTTATTTAAAATGGCTAACATGTAGTTACTTGGAATGTCAGGAAAACATGTTGTTATCTCTTTAATTTAGGATGAGTTGGAGTTACTTAGATGACAGTGGTACTATGGTTTGGATTAGACACGTGCATTTGATTTTTCTCAAATATCACGTGTTTTATTTTACAACCAGAAGTTTCCATTTATATAGCACCCAACCCTATAGAGTATGAACGAATGCACATAAGATATTCCATTCTTCATTTGGAATTGTTATCCCAAAATGGATTTATTGTTTGGAATTTGTGCCCAAAGATTTTGTTGCTTGGGTGAAGAATTTGGCCTTGGTAAATTGTGAGGGTTGCTTCTTTCTTCTTTTCATGTGGGTACAATGACTATACTCCCTATACTTGGGAACCCTAGTTTCGTATCATGCACGCCCTCATCTTCACAATCACTTATGGAGGTTTGTTTGCTATCCTTGAGCGATGACCGCTATATAGATTTTGTAGTTCTAGTCTCTTAGGAAGGGAGAGTAACTGGGAGGAAGGGCGGCTCTTAAATAAGTTGTTGTCTGACTGGGTGCTATTTAGTTTTATTATGGGAATCTATCTAGCTAGAGGTGTGTTTCAGAGTAGGACTCAGTTGATGATATTTCTACCTCGTGTAAGTTTGTTCATACATAGTAGGTTTTTTTTAAGGAGTTACAGTGTTGCTTTTTTGAAAACAATTGTTTATTTTGCATACTTGGTTTCGCTCAGATGCGTTTGTTTCATTCACCAGATTTGTACAAGCACTATAGATATTATTAATAAAAAACTGTACTAATGCGATTTGATAGTGTGGATTAATGCAATATTACTTGATTTCCCTTGGTGAGATAAATTTTGTGCTGAATGGAGATTCATGTGGGTGTGTACTTGTGCTCATGCACTGTGTGTGTGTGTTTGTGTGGTGTGTGTGTTGTGGTGGTGTGGTGTGAAAGAGAGAGAGGGGAGTAGAGAGAACTGCGAGAGCTTAACTATCACATAGTTATTCCTAGCATCCTCATTTTTGAACCAGTAATAGTTGCCCCTACAAGCCTATTTGTCAAACTTTCTCAATATGATATTTGATTCAAATAGTGGGAACAAATGGTCTCATATATACTATTTCCTGGATCTACCTAATATCTTCAATCCACTTATATGTAACCACCAAACTCATCAAATAATGACTTCCTAATGAAATAAGAAACAAACCAACTCTTCACATATGTTTCTCAATTTCTCTAACAAATTATGTATTGAGTTAGCTCATTGGCCATTGGCATGGCGGTCCCATGAAGATCGAAGGTCACTACACGCAACTTTGTGTCTTATTGGAAATTGTATTGTTTCCTAGAATTAATTGTCTCTAATAAATTTAGCATATCTATAAAAAGAACGGACAACAAGACAACGGAACACAGCTATTAGCAATATGACCCAGCCTTACGCAATCATTAATAAACACATAAACACACTGCCACACGTGTAGCAATTAACTAGTGCCATACCAAACTGTGGTTTTTACACACACGTGCTCAAACTGTAAATATGTTTAGTTGAAGTGACTTAAATTCATACTTGCAGTTGCCATTTATCAAGGCACCCAGTGATTTGTTCACGACAATATGGAAAACAGTTTTGAAGTTTGTTTGCAATACTAGAATAAAAAACAGTTATGATTACATGGCGGAGATGTCAACACGGATGTACTATCACTTTAATGCCATTGCCACGCTTTTCTCACGTCCTTCCAAGTTCCGATCTTAAATGAATTTCTCTTACCTAAACATTTCTACCGAACACTTCTTCTAAAGATTTCTAAATTCTAATGTCTCACTCTCTACCTACCTACCTACTGTAAATTCATAAAGTTAAAAGAGAAGTTTCAACAGAGCAGCCGGCAGCACGGCTGTCAGCCCAATTCTTTATATCATCGTGCAGGGCTTTAATGGAAAATAAAATTTAAACCATACAAACTACACGTTCAAAGAAAGTAGTTAAATATTCCAGATTTCCTGCATGATGGAACTCGCAATAAATTAGAACATGCAGGATTTAAACACATGCATTTCAAGGTCAATCTTCCCACTCATTTCCCCACTGGAATGGCAGTTGCCTACATCGCCTTGTCTGTGGACTGTGGACCGCTTATACAAATCGATTCTCCGCCATTATTTTATATCCCACGTACAAATCCATGTTCAGGTGGGCCTCGTGATGCTTTCGCGGTAACTAACAAGCAAGTCATTTATTTGCTTGGTACATAAGTTCGGGATTATTCAAAGCTCAGGAGATCAGAGAAATTCTATATATACACCCAACTCTGCATATTAAATCAAACCAAAAGAAACTTTTTTCTTGTCTTCCAAATCTGTCGACCTGTGCTCCAACTCGGTAGACTCCTTTTCTTGTTTTAGTAGCTTTCAATTGGGTCGAGTCTTCCATTTTTTAAAGCTGTTATTAGCTCTCGGTTATGGTGGCGTTATTGTGCATTGCCTTTGAGTAGGTATCCTGATTTAATAAATTCTTGTTTATGACGCAGATTTGCAGATAAACGAAATGGGCCTTACTTGCGCTTCATTGTTGTCAATTATGTGGCTATTATTTCCTGGTCTTGTTTATGGAGAGTATAGTGATGGGTGGCAATCAGCCCATGCTACCTTCTATGGCGGAAGTGATGCTTCTGGAACCAGGGGTATGTTTAGTGTTTATATTTAAACATACAGCACACCCATTTCACTCATTCTTCTTTCACTCAATACTCCTGAGCTGAATTTTGTTGTCTGTAGGTGGAGCGTGTGGGTATGGTGATTTGTACAGCACCGGGTATGGAACCAACACTGCTGCCCTCAGCACTGCCCTCTTTAACAATGGCCTCACCTGTGGCGCCTGTTATGAGATGAAGTGCAATGACGACCCTCAATGGTGTCTGCCCGGGACTGTGACCGTTACCGCAACCAACTTCTGCCCGCCAAACAATGCCCTGAGCAACGACAACGGAGGATGGTGCAACCCTCCTCTGGAACACTTCGACATGGCCGAGCCTGCCTACCAACAGATTGCCAAGTGCAGAAGCGGAATAGTCCCAATTCTGTACAGGAGGGTACCCTGCCAGAGGAAGGGAGGAATCCGGTTCACCATTAAAGGGCACTCCTACTTCAACCTGGTGCTGATATCGAATGTGGGAGGAGCAGGGGATGTGCGATCTGTGTTTATCAAGGGCTGCGAGACTGGTTGGCAGCCAATGTCACGCAACTGGGGTCAAAACTGGCAGAGCAACTCTTATTTGGACGGGCAGGCTTTGTCGTTCAAAGTGACCACCTGCGACGGAAGGACAGCGGTTTCATACAACGCGATTCCTGCTGGCTGGGAATTCGGACAGACTTTCGAGGGAAGCCAGTTGTGAAGATATACAGGTCGATTTCTGGATGGTAGTGAAAATGATTTAGAGATGGTGAGGTGGCTTCAACGTGGCATCCTCTACTCCGTTTTGTTATCATTCTTCCACGTGTAACATGTAACATTGCCAGCTGGACCACCAATTCATTGAATGTATCTCGAACTTGTTACATAGAGTAGAGTTTCTATTTTATTTGAACTAAGTGGCAAGCAAAGAATTCCACGCTGTCCTTGTCATCGTAGGGAGGAGGAATAATGCATACTTCATCGTTTTTTGTATGTAGAACACAGTCACAATACCACTAGTCCCTCACATACGATCTTACATGAAAACTGATGTATTGTGCAGCGTTTGAATATCATCTATGTTAGTAAAGACACTCTTGTGAAAAACAAAGTTGTATTGAAAGATCCAGAATTATTGCGGGACAGGAAATTATCGAACAGGCCCATGTTGATTTGGTTGGTGAAACTAAGGAAGCGGATCTCCTTACGAAGCACAAAAACGGAAAGGTAGTCTCGGTGATTACTAGATCCTTGGGGAAGGTGGACATCTCTTTAGAGGGAAACGACGGAGGGTCTAGCGTCAAAATTGAAAACCCCACATGTTTGCCATCCTGTCACTGATTAGGAGTCGTGGTTATAATATGAAATGCTAGACAACATTTTGGTGTGTGTTTCTCGCTGATTTAGTTCAGGGTTCTTATTGGTTTTTTTTTTTTTTGGTTAGTTTTTGATCGCTCCTGGACTGGTCGTTCTGGTTGTTCTGAATTTTGTTCTTGAAATTCTCATTGATATATCTGGATAGCAGATCCGTGTTGTAACAGGGTAGGGACCCTGCCAAAACCTTCCTTTTACCCTTATATCTAATAAAAATTCTATTTTACTATTTTTATATTCTTATTTATAGAAGATTTCATTGTTTAGATTGGGTAATATGCACATATTATAATGTTATTTTGAGAATGTAAGTTAATTAATGTTATGTTTACCTAAAAAAAATATCTATCAAGATTTAATAATAATTAAATTGAAATAATTGGATGGATTATTTTTTATGTATTATAAATAAAAGAATTATTGGAAATAAAATATGTTTGATATGATATGTGAAAAGATGAAGTGGCAACCAATATAAATATGATGACATAATGGTGACTCAATCTATTTCAAGAGGACAATAAGAGGTGAATGTTTTTCAACCAATCACCTACTAAACAATGTATTTTGTAAGATTATTAGACAAAAGTAATGCATATCCAAACCTTAAGACAAAAAAAATCAATATAGAACAATAATATTAACCTCAAAATCGTTGCTAATCCTAAATGATAATAATAATTTAAAGTGAATTACTTGCAAAATTGTATGCTATAGCAACATTTTAGCTATTTTAATAATATGCATACGAGTAAAACGATTTATAGAATCATAAGAATAAAAGTTAAAAAAAACACTGAACTTTGACAGTAATTTTAGTCTAATTAAATATTCTTTGATGATTATTTTAATGTTTCATATGGTTATAAACTAGATGACCATCGCTTTATTAGTGTATTAATGTGTTTATTGGTCATTGGTTTAAGTTAGCTTTTTGTTGTTGTTGAATGTCTGGACCAAATCCAGTCTTCTTTAACTTAGATGCAAGGTTTGAGGGGTATCCATTCTGTAAAAGTTTCCTCGGGACACAATCATGACCTCATCCCTTTTGAAGACCCCTTAGGGCTTTGCACTCGAAAAGAATTGATCCCTAATGGGCTCTTTGAGAGCCTAATGACTTCACCAATGGACTAAACGGTTGCTGGATTAAGCTATATTTTAGTTTGCAAGTGTTATTTGTAATGTTTGCCTTTTAACGTGTTTCTTTTGTGTGTTGTATACTTTTTGGCACTTTTAATCTTATATTATTCCTTGCACCTCAGTTTTTCTCTTATTAATTTTGTAACTCTTCATATTCTTCCATATTTCATTTCCTTCCTCTATTTTATATATCTCTTCCCCTATTTCCTTGTTATTTTCAACATTTTTCGATAAACATATTTGTATTCTTCTTATTCTTGCCTTTTTGGACCCATTTGAACATTTGTGAATTCGTTTGAGTTTTTTTTGTGCCTTTTACCATTTTTTCATGCCTACTATGTGTCGACTTGAGTGTTAATAGGATCATAATTTAAAATAAATAAGGTTATAAATAGATGAGTGCATTAGTGCAATTAAATAACAATCTTAGAGATACATTGATAAGACTTCACTTTGCAAGAGTGATATTGATTATTGTAAGGAAAATTTATTGGTTTAAGAGCACTATGGATTACCTAAAGTAAAATTTAAGAATATCAAGATCATTCTAAAATTGTTCACTTGTTGCTTTCATTTGAAACTTGAAAAGGGTTGACACATTTGCATACCTTGAATTACCTATTTACTTACATCGAGTGTTGATTGCCAAATTATTCATAATGTGAGAGGCTTGGTAGAACATTGGATAATAAAAGCCCCCCTTTTTACTCAGATCATATTCACTGGGTCTTCAAGGTGTTTGTGTTTATAATCAG
>JAHRHJ020002701.1:0-10598 GCA_019776745.2 Taxus chinensis | reverse complement strand
TTCCCCACGAATATCTGGTGTTTGTGTTCAAGTGTTTATTTTATTGTTATGAATGTGTTGCTGAAATTTTTGTAACGTTTGATTATTTTTTTTAAAAGTTTCATAATCTCTCTCCTGAATATTGGAAGTAGGAAGTTGTTACGCTACTCTAATTTCATCACATGAAATAAAATGCAGCGTGTGGCGTTTGAGTTGAAAAAACTCATACCCCATGAAGGAAAACTTTTCCCAAGGTACCCAAAATGGCATATGAGAAGCATAAGGAAATGGACCAACTTGTTCAGGTAGAACCAGACAACTAGTACTTGAGCATCAAGGTGGGCATGAAACAAGGTTTCTGCTAATGAAGGTGGTTGAATGAGCCACATTTTGAAATTTTTGAAGATGTTATGGAGAAGCGCGATACGATCAGGTCGGTAGGAGATATATCAGTATCTCCTAAATACCTAGCACGCGATGAGAAGGAATCTATGAATTAATGAAGTGTTAGAGTTATCCATCATCCTCAAGAACTAATATGACTTACAGAAGCCATGCATGATCTTATTTGGGATGAATAGGAAGAGAGGGGCCGTGACAATAAAGAACCAAGATCTTATGAAGCTTTCACAGGCGATGTGTGATAAAACTCATGGGAAAGGGGGGGTTATTCCACAGTTGATCAGGACCACCTGACACAACAGAGCATATCTTGAATAAGTGTGCAAATAATAGAGCCTAAAGGAGAAAGAATACACAGTGGAGGTCTGGAAGACGTAGATTCAGGAATAATGGACTACATGGGAAGAGGCCCTCACGGAACTAAAATTTAAGGGCAATAAAAGAGACTCATGGAATTTGATGCTCCAAAGATGACATTCAAAAGAAGAAATCCTTGAGAGGCAGGTAGGGGGCGTCAAGGAGAAGGCCACGAAAAGAAGAGTAATGAACTTGGGGGATATTGTCAAGCTATATCATGGCCAAGGAAAAATATCCTAAAGCGAGACCTTCATGGGTCTCCTTTATCGAAGCGATTGATTACAAAGGAGGAATTTGACGGATGTTGAGAATTCATCTCACTAAAATTATAACAGCGCGTGAATCGAAAAGAAGGGCGAAGAGGAGGCAAACCTTGGGGAATCTAGTCTTACGCAATTGTGGAAGACAGGAGTGTGCAATCCTTTTTAAGTAGGAATTTATTTGAATCCCACATGGTTTGGGAAGCATGTCAATCTACTCAATGAGAAATAAATAAGTTGTTTGTTTTTTTGTTTTTTTTCGTTCAAGGATCGAAAATAATGTAGTGGGGAGAGTTTACCCAAAGTTTTGACTACAATTTTGGCGAAGGTGGAGTAATGAACACATGAGCTAGGAGACAAGGGACATGCACAATAAGTTTGAGTGAATACACGACGGGAGGAGAACATGCCCAAGAAATGAAGATAGCAGTCATGGGGAGCACGGCGTGAAAGGAATTGAGCTAACATAAAGTACACAATAAGTGCAAAAGGAGAAAAAGTGGGGATGGTGAACTATCCAATGGGAATCTAGAGTGAAAACTAACAATCTCTAACATATTAGCACAAATCTCAGATGGGAGTCCTATCCTTATACCATAAACGAGAAACATTAATAGGGAATCATCCGTGCATTAAGTATGTTCCCCGATAGGTTCACAACAAAGGCCAACGACCTATAGTAATGGAGACTACCTACTTTGAGTGGGAACAAGTTAAATGTTATAGAAGGAAACCTAAAAATAAATCATTCCCATGCAATGTAGTGTTGCTTGTGGTTTGTTGATGTTTGGTAGTGTTAGTAGTAAAGTAATTGTTATTATGTCATATTGGTATTTGTGCTTTATTATATTATACTTATAAACGAACCATTGATGCATCCCTAGGTTTGTAGCCATAATGGACAATTTTGTAACTTTACCTTGATATGATATGAATATATAATGGTTTGTACATCTATTGTTGGTTATCCCCCTCTCATCGTTGATTATGTGTATTGATTTCTATGCAGGTTAACTCTGTGTAAGGGTGGGATTATGTTATTACATTTTTACATTAATTTTTTTCGGTACCTTTGTTCCCAAACTAGCAAGGGACATGACACAGTGTATGCTCAAGTGAGTGGCAGGAGAAATATTGCATGATATGATAGTATGCATTGGTGGTAAAAGGGGCTTGTGCTCTTAGGTCAGCACGCCTAGGATAAATGTAGGAATGCTAGTAAAAAAGCATAACAGTTATTATGTTCTCTTTTTATCTAACAACTTCAAGATAGATATATCACCTACAATAAAGTAAAAAATCCTAGAAACTACAAAACCCTTTGTCAAATCATTAGCAAACAACCTAAAGGAGAAAAACATGATGTATGTGATGATGTTAGATACTTAAGCCAATTGAAATCCAACTGTTTAAACTAATCTGAGGTTACACTACATGCCCATATGAGGAATCAAGCATCGTGAGTTCAACCGATGTGCTCAGCAAGGTGTGAGTCTGATCCAACCAAACCCCTATGAATTATATCATGTTCTCTTTAACAAAGAATACAGGTTTTAAAATGTAGATATATTGTTACCAACATGTAGTAGTGTGGTGGGTGGTGCTTTAACATCATGGGACCCCAAACACATGGTTTCTTAAAACCCTTATTAAACAATGGAGAGAGCAAATTCTTTGCTAAGACATGATTTATGACCTTTTTTATGCTTGGGATGGAGGAGGAACCTGGACCTCTTTTACCTAGTTAAGTGCTTTATTCTTATATAGGGATTAACTTAATTGATTTGTAGCTTATTTGGGTAGATTTATGAAACTCTTGAGTTACTTTGGGAATGATTTTGAGCTAATAAACAAGTGTTAGGTGAGGTATAGAGTGATATTAAACTTGCACGCTAGTCTTCTATGGTGTGAAATTTTTTAATTAGGCCAATCCCGAAGGAAGACGAAATGACCCAAAAAGATATTCACATTCTAATACACCTGTTGAAGAACACAAAGGGGCAAGACCGTACAGTGCAAGAAAGAACAGACCCCACACCCCGACCCTTTGTACAGTGCCTAAACAGGAGAGATGCAGTTAGTAGTAAAGTGAAAATAAAGTTGTCCACATAAAGTATAGAGATTATTTACTATTTTGATTGGAAAATAGTCCTCAAATTGACAACAGATCGAGTGTAAAGATAAGCAAATCATGGAAAGCTCGAGAGATACTTCGTGATTAGATTCTGAATGTGAGTATTTGTCTTGCAAGGGAGAATGACAAAATGCAATGGTGCAAATGGACAAGGTTACCAAATGTTATTGTCTAAAGAAAGATCATTGTACCTGTGGTTGTGTAGGATTATTCTCAAAACATTAGATGGTAATTCTTGTCTTAGAGATTTTATTGGAAGAGTCTATTAGTTTGGGGGCTCTACCTCTCACGATGATCTAACCTCCACTATGTTACTTTAACATATGTTTTTTTTTTTTCTATTGATTATGTATTTTTTAGTATTTTTGAATAGTCTTGAGACCATAGTTTCTATGTTTGTAGTATGAGTCATGAATCTTGCCAACCACTATTTTATTATAACCATTATATATTTAGTTTAAGAGAAGAGAAAATAGTGAGACATTCACATAAGGTTTATAATAAATAAATAAAGGAATTTATAATAATTTGTGATTATTTAAGTTAATCTCTATTAATTCAAATTGTATTAGAATTATCTAATAGGCTACAATTATGGGCGATTGGGCTCTCCCCAAAAAATAATATGATATGCGTCTCACCTTTGTTTAAAATCCACCTACCATTTTGAAAAAGGAAAATTAATAAAAATAGGATTTACTTTTAAAGTCATTCAGACATTCAATGTATCTCCTTACTATACTACATTTTATGTCCACTAATATGTATGCATCTACATTTGCTGTCCCTTTTTGGGCCCGATAGTAGGTTTCCCCCTTTGTAGAAGAATTTAATTATAAATAGTTCATATAAACATATAGAAAAAGGAGTGTGCGTGCTTTATCACACCAAATATTTCCTGTAATGACTAATGTGCTCATGTAATGAACATTTTAATTAGAGAATATATATCACACCCCTTAGCATTATTTTAAAGGTGGATTAACAAATGACATATACATTTAGAAGCATAAGGACCATGTAGACTACATGGTTACATCCTATAGGTATACATTAAAAGTTACCATATTAAAATTCTAATAAAGTGAAATCCATGACGAGACATTAATATATTTTCAAAAGTTGTTTAGAGGACATTTAATCATTTTAGGTTGCATATTTTTGTCTCTTCGTTTGAGTTGTTTTACTTTTGTAATCTAATATTTAAATATTTTGTAATTCAACTTATTTAAAATTCAAATGCTTTGAGTTTTATTTTGACGTTAGTCTATAAATACATTAAACAAAACCAATGTTCACAAAACAATGTATTTAATAAAACTCAATGTTCACAATTAAATAATAACATTGACTATGATGTAAATAAATATTGTTATTGTTCCATATCCTATTCGCGAACATATAGTTGGTGCACACATGCAAGAGTTGGATCAAATACAACTAGCCCATGCTCATCTGTCTGTCAATTTAGTTGTTGCCGCCGACGCCGGCTACGATGGACATGGTTGGCAATGTGGGCTCGGTGCATATCTCGAAATTGCTTACACATGACTCTGACAATCCACATTCAGTCAAAATATCAATCCCGCCTAGGTTGGTTAGTTCTTTCTACGTGGTAATATATTACAATATCTCTATGTCAATGGGGTTACAATGTCACTACTGGAGGTGTCCCTCTCACTAACATAATGGTCAATTAGTTGTGGTATACATATGTTTGCTGCCTTTCTACACTATATGAAATATGCCTCTTTAGTGCATCTAAGGGGAATTGTTTCGACATGACCCTACAAACCTTACATGCCTTATTATTTAAATCACATACACCTTTCTAGTGCATCTTAAAATTTTAGTATATTTGTATTGTTAGCGTAACATTACACCTCCTTTTAGTGGTAGATAATGTGGAAAGCGTAGTGTGTCTATTAACGAAACAATATTCCCACTTACGAACGGTGAGTAGCCAAAAGCAGTCTAATGGGTGACACGTTGGTTTAATTGTGACAAATACGTCGTATTATTGCACCACTAAAATGGCATTATAGATTAATGGTCACAAATCATATGATACGTGTCTCCCACATTGCTGGAAGAGGGTCGTCTTTCTTTACTTGGTCCGAAATTATCAGCGCATAGACCCCCATTACTACTAGTGCCTGTCAAATGCTATGTATATAGAGGCAAATGAGCAAATGGGGATTGTAGCTGGAGTAAAAGGTTTTTGTTTTGGCATGGCGTGTGATGATTCGGAAACGGTAAACATCCTGCAGTCAAGCTGGGAGGAAGAGGAAGAGGAGAGAAGAAGAGATCAGCGAAAGTGGAGGAGATAATAGAAGAGTATGTTGGGGGGCTGGGTATGCGCAGGTGATCCATGTGTTTCTGGTGTCGTTGGCCTGGTTTTTCGACTCGCAGCACACTCTGGTCACCATCTTCACAGATGCGCAGGCATCTGTTCGATGTGAAAGTGAAACCTCCGGCGAATGCGCCTCCTCATTAATGTGTGACATGGATAAACGCGGTCGCACTTCCTGGGAGTGGGTCGGGGGTAAAGGCACTTCCATAATTGCAGAGTGGGATCTTGTTTGCGAGGACAAGTTCAAAGCAGGACTGCCAGCATCCATATTCTTCATCGGATCATTTCTAGGTTTGTTCTCTTCTTAATAGTATTGTTACATTAAGCTAATGAACCGAAGGTTATAATTTAATTGTACTGGAGCAGGGTCACCTATTCTTGGACGGTTAGCGGATTCACATTTGGGGAGAAAGAGGATGTTGATGGTGTCGTGCGTGCTGACGGCAACATCGGGAGTCCTCACAGCACTTTCTCCAAACATTGGATATACAGCGTGTTGCGGTTTGCAAGTGGATTTTGGCGTTCAGGAATTGGAGTGAGTTGTTTGGTGTTATCGACGGAGGCGGTGGGGTCGCAAGTGGAGAGGGCAGGTCGGGCAATACGGCTTCTTCTTGTTTTCGGCAGGATTCGTTGCACTGCCCGCCATGGCTTACCTCACTCGCTTCTCCTGGCGAGACACCTACGTTTTCATCTCCATACCCCCGCTGCTTTACTCTCTTGCCGTGCTCCCATTCATTTCAGAGTCCCCAAGGTGGCTGGCCATCAGAGGACGAAACCAGGAAGCTTTGGAGATCCTGTCAAAGATGGCGCACGTAAATGGCAGGCATTTGCCCCGCGATTTGGTGATATGTACGGATGCATTTCTAGGCAAGGAGGGCGAGTGCGGAAAGAAGCTGTGGTCAGCAGGTTGGTGTCGCAGGAGGATGATACTGGTCATGCTCGTGGGTTTGGGGATTGGATTCGTCTACTACGGCATTCAACTCAACGTCCAAAATCTGAATTTCAATTTATATCTGACGGTGGCGGTGAATGCGGTGATGGAAATCCCTGCGGTGTTTCTTGGATCCCTAGCTCTTGACATGCATAGATCGTCGGATAGTGGTTGCCTGCACGTGTCTACTCGCTGGACTCTCTTCTATCCTCTGCACTATGCTGCTAGTGAAGGGGAAAGGAGTTCATGGGTTCAGCTCATAAGCGGAGTCGCTTGCTTTCATGGCCATCTCCACAGCGTTCGATGTAATTGATATAGTACAGCGTAGAGCTGTGTGCCAACGAATGTGAGGAACCAGGCGGTGTCCATGCTTCGGCAGGCGTTGATGGCGGGGGCGGCGTGGCGCCTCTGCTGGTAAAATGTTAGGGCCGAATAAATGCATCCCTCTCTTTCCTTGTCTTTGGAGTCGTCGGAATCATCACCAGCCCTTGTAACACTCACCCTCCCAGAAACCAGGAATCGTCCTCTTTACGAGACACTTGAGCAACAAGAGAGAGCTGAAACGGAACATCCAACTCCAACTCCCCACCTGCGGAATTGCAACCCAATTTCGTGATTGCCTAAAATCCCACCCATCGTAAATGTCATTTCCCTTTCTAAATTGCGTGTAATTTACTATATAGTTTCATTTGTTGGCTTAAACCCACTCTACTTACAACCGTTGTGAAATATATCATTCAATTGATATTTCTAATTTTTAAATGTGTTTTCCTTCTCTAAATAATACACCATCTACCGAATTCAAATTAAAACATATAATTACATAAAGAAGTTTACTTAGATTATTAAAAAACATAAGAAATATATTATTTAGAATCTAGAAAATGTACACACGCTTTAATAAGATTCAATTTTAAACAAACTTTCTATATAATTATTGATGGAAAACATACAAAAAAGTTATCCAAACAACAAGAGATCAACTACTAGGACAGATCAAAATTGTCAAATCCAGTGTGACTACTTTCGTCCTACATGATCACTTTCACATGGCACGAAAAATGGTGCTAAATATTGAAGAAATGGTTCTTCAATTCAAAAACTAATATAATTGGTGCATGTTTCATTTACCTTAAATACGAAAATATGTCTCACTTTGTCGGAATCACTCAGTGATCTCTAGGAAACCAACCTCCTTTTTCAATGCCTCATTAGATACATTGTGGACAATTCAAACAAGTCAATACATTCAACGTGGTTCGAAAATGTAATAACTACCAACACATACTAGGATCGAGATGTTAGTTTATCCCACTAGGTGGCCAAATATATTTAAAAAAACTCAATACTAAATAAATATTTTAAAAACTTAAAATATTCAAATAATTAGACCTAAATTTTAAGCCAAAATACATGAAATCAAAGATAACAAGAATATTTGTGAAATGATAAAAAGATAAAGTACAAGGGATGTAAGGGGTTATAATAATCTCGATTTCATACCAAATTATGATGAATGTTTGAAAAAGATGAGATAGTAAAAAAAAGATGGACATATGTCAACATAAATGTGTCCAATTAGAAAACTCTTTTGAATTTATGCTTATCACTTCCTCAAAAAGATAATCACTTCCACACACCATACAAATGGTCAATTTCTAGTGTAAATGAAATTAGTGTGTAAATATTATTTACGTGATGAATCTATGTAATTTGTTCTAGTATGGTTAAATCATTTCTCAAAATATCTTGATCAGCTTGGGAGTCAATCAATTAACTTATCTTTATGCAAAAACCCTAATCTATGCTCAATTGCTACAAACTCCACTAAAACATATAATAAAGAGACATTGGTACTATCCAACCAAAAACATTATCAGTCCCTAGTTAAGAACAAAATCTTAATCACCACTCATTGCAAATTCAACATGTTCTCATTTATCCAGCCCTTATCTTTCCATAAACATATACTAAATATAGTCTAAAATTGAGCACATACTGTGCATGAGCTTTGTCGAGGATGTTTCATGAAAAGAATATGCTTTTATCTATTCAATATCACTTCAAAACCACTATTATAAAAATGCTAGCATAAGAATGCCATGTTTATGGGTTGTCCCTAAATGTGTAGTGCACTATGCATGTATAGACTTTTTAAAATTTGAATTTGACCCCTATTGGCACATAATTCAACACACAATGGGAAAGAAAATTTGAAAAAGAGACACGACATGATAAATAGGGTCAGGGAAGATCTTATCGGTCAAAATATGACCATATCTATGAGGTGCATAAGTTTTCATTTCCTACTAGAAATGGAAAATGGGGAAAACCAAAAATAAAGGAGGGAGAAAACCATGAAAAAGGGGTAATACCAAGGTTAGATGTGGTAGTGAATAAAAGAAACTTAGAAATATGATATCAACAATAAAAAAAATGAATAACAAGAAAATAAGATCCTAATTTGAACCGATATCCAATTTTAAAAAATGCTAGAATCATGTAACAATTAACTAGTCCCGTGAAAACATGGGGTGTCTATATAGTGCCCCAGTTAGATGTGCATGTGTTTATACACATCTGAATCAAAAAATAAAGTGTACATGAGATGGCTTGATGGAGATGTTCATATTGAATTTTTATGAGTTACTTGATGTTAATGTCTACATAGAATCTATCTAAAATTCAAATAAACAGATAAAAATACATGTTGATGTTAATGTCCTACAAGATAGATTAAAAAAAAATATAGTCCCACATTATGTGTTTAAATCATATACTCAATCTTTAGGTATCCATGAGACAAAAATGAATGAAAAAATTCTACAAAAAATTGGAACACACCCGCCGCACGGCCGCAGCGCGGCGCTGGGGTGGGGGTCTCTCACAACACACACACAACAAAAAAACACACTCACCACTCACACACACCACACCGCACACACTCACACCACCCACCACAGCACACCCACACAAACTTCGCCACACACACGCACACACTCACACGCACACCCACACGCACACGCATTCAACTCACTCACACGCCACACACTCACTCACAAGCATCTCACACACAATCATACCACTCACACACACGCCTCACACCTCACACTGTCGCTCCTCTCACAACACACTACAGCAACACACACCACACACACACACAACAAACACACACACACACACACACACACACAAACACACACATGCACACACCCACACACACACACACACACACACACACACACACAGCACATCGTTTATTATAAAAAATATAATTAATACATCCAACTGGTTTTGTTTTAAGCAAACTAGAAAATGGAACTTATACACTCTAACCAATTTATGCATCTCATTATGAGATGGCCTTATCTGACATTACTTGTATGGCTTCTTCAGAATATTCATTTTTATTCATGCTAAATAATAAATGAGGTCTAAGATGTTCATCTTTTAGTTTGAAAGGTTGTACGGTGTATTACATGTTTGTATATTCCAATTAATTAATAAACATTGAAATTTAAATTACAATATATCTCTCAAATCATTTTTCAAGATTTAAAAATAGAAATGATTTTTTAAAGCACAAGAGGAAAAGTACACTTAACTAATTAAATATAAGAAAATATTTGATATATGGGTGCAAAGTGACTATCTAGGATGGAAATGACTTGGAGGTGTTTTTTATATGAAATTGTGACTACAAATGGAGATGATATGCAACCATATTGATTGTCCTTGAGTTTGGTATGATGTGGTCCTAATATATAAGGTTTCAAATAGGGATATTCTATCACTCCAAAACTTTGGAATGTTCGTCGTGGACATGGAAAAGTATCACCATATTTTTTTATGAGTTTTGTAAAACTATGACACCTCTAATAGTGACCTACAATAGATGAAAACCCTAGACCTCCTAGTGGTGAACCCTAACTATTTTGGTCTAATAGCTACACTACATACCCTCAAAGGAGGGAGAAATTTCCATTTTGTTCTCCAAGTTTAAATGTGTAATATGTTTTTGTTGCAATCTAGATACAAGCCCCTTATCTTACCCTTTTGTCTCTTAACACATAAATTAAATACATAGTTATAAATAAAATAGGATGTATCGTTCATCCTTTTCATATAATGTGTAGTGATAGAAGTTATTATATTAATTCCATTTACCACCCTTATGACCTT
>JAHRHJ020002700.1:0-10602 GCA_019776745.2 Taxus chinensis | reverse complement strand
AGAGACACAACTTACAACATTTTTTTGTTTCCCATGAGTCCACATTTTTTTGTGGTTGACAACTTGTGCAGAACTTGGGCGAGCTTTCCTTGGTGTAGACGAGGTGGGTATTGGAAAAGGTTAAGAGGGTCATGATTTACACTAGCCAATTGCATTTTCCTAAAGTTTCTCATGGATTTTTTCATAAATCCATTTTGTGTAAAGCGCCCCTTCCACCATGGAAATTCTACCCCAAAATTCATGCGTCCTATCTATGCTTCCACACCTTGTAAAAGATCTTACTAGGGAGGCTGTAATAAAATCTAGAAAAATCATGTCCTTTACACTTTGACGGAAGTCCGTTCCCTAATCCAAAGTTCCCATTTTTCCACAGGTAGGGCGGATGCTAGAAAAGTTTGAGAAATCTGGCTTTACACTCCCCAATTGCATTTGTTTGAAAGTTTCCAAGCCTTTTCAACAAAACTAATTTGTGCATGACCTGCAACCTTGGAACTCTATAAGATGACATATATTCAAGGCGTTTCTTTGAAAAGGTTAAAACATCATCAAACACACTAATTTGTGCATATTTTGTAATCATCACATTTCATGAAACCACACATTTTTTAGGCATGTGCATGCCCTACTTCATAGCTCCACACACAAGCTAGGAGGATGTAGGTTAAGGTTGTGGAGGTATATTTACACTTTCCCTTTACATTTATAAATTTCAACACTTGAAAATATTTCCAACAAGATTCAAAATACTTTCCAAATAATCCATCTGTACAAACCTACAAACATAATTTTCCTTCACTCCATGAGAGCTCCCAAAACAATGCCTAGGGATTTCCATAACATTCCCTAACCAAAATTCCTCAAATTTCCAAAGGGATGTCCAAAATCCTCTCAAGTATAAACCACACAGAACCCCAAAAACTTCATCAATTTTAATCTTGGAATGAGGTTGGCCCAAGCCCCAAGCTGTTTAGGGAGTTTTGAATATTTTAATTTTTATTTAGTTTTCCTTTTTTCCTTTTTGGAATATCATTTTAGTCTCCAAAAAGGTTTACCTTATTTTTATAATCTCGCACATTTGAATTTATTAAATTTCTCATGTTATCTCATGATCGCAAAAAATGGACCTCGAATGTCCATCAATCCACCCTCCAAGAGAAAATCAACAACATGGAGAATAGAAGGATCCTCATCCATAGAGCGTTTCAATGATTTCAGAGAACATTTAACGATAACAACACAAAAATTCAAACAACAACTACATCGTACGATATTTAGTGACCGTCTCGATATGCTAGACCAAGTATTTAAAATACCTTGAATCAAAAACTGAAAGAGTTCCATCCTTGCCTCCATAAAACTCAGGGACTCACAAAACACAAGTACACAATTCAAAAATCCAAACAAACCATAAGACCAAAAAAAGGAATTTTCTATGAATCAGAGGGGTCACTACAAAGACTTGGCACTAATACATATTCTGCAAATGGTTCACTAGCATATTTTATTTAAGGACATGTTGGTATTCCTCCTAGTTTTGGATCTTTAGAACTTTCTAGGTTCATGCCTTCATCTTAGCTAACAAATGTAAATGCCATCCAATGGATAAACCTTGATAACTGATAAGAACTATCAAGTATAAATTTATAGCCATTTGTGTGCGACTTGAGAAGATTACAATCTTACCTATCGACTCATATGACCTAATGCTTTAGAGCCAGCTACAATTAGTCTACTTCGAGGTGAATCTGGGATGGTGTTGGGTCTTGTGGAGGAGATTACTATGGAAGCTTAGAAACTGGTTACCAGGTGGTGGGTTACTAGAGATAGAGGTGATTATAACAAGTAAGTAGTGTGGTCTGTAGGTGTCTCTTGTAACTTCGTAAACTAGTTGGATTTATCCCCATCAAATTCTAATTATAAAGTGGAGAACTTATAATAAAATAATTTTTGGGTGGGAACAATCTGATGTTATGGAGTAGGTGTGGGATCATGCAAGTAATTAATTGGCATGCCATTTTATTTCACGAGATTATTCCATTCATCATCGGTCGTCTTATATAACAAATTAAATGTTAGCACCTTAATCTGGCATATGATCAAAACAAACATTAACCCCAATAGAAAATCTAGATTAGAAGATAAATATTTACTTGTATGCTCAATATGATTTATATCATTCGAGGGGCTCAAATTTATCATATGAAATTGGTCCCTAATACATCGATCTTCTATGTTTTACAGAATTACATCGAGCCCCCCATGACTGAAAATCGGGGCTAAAAGAAGCAATTAGTTGGTGGTTGAGTTTCAAACCTTGGTCAGAGTCTTATTGGATTTCGTGACCATTTTTTAGATAGTAGCAAAAATTGGCACCACTTTAAGTTCAAATTGTGTATCTATTGTGAATAATATGATGTTGAGATCAATTTGACAATAAAATAGATAAGTTCTATCCGTATTTTATAGTTATTTGAGAACATGTTTATTTCCAACTATTCCTGCTTGTATGACCAACTGGTGGAGAGGCTCTATTAGTTGATCTATTGGTCCCGCATCATCTCATATATGATTATGCAATTGACTCATGATGCTTACATATTGAAAAGCTAGGGCTATTCAATCTTGCTATAAGAATGTTTCAAGTTAGTGGGGGTGTGTATTTTGAGCCTGAATACCTATTGGATTTTAAGCCATTAAGTTATTTTATCCCCTTTAAGCTCGAATGAAACTCATGATAATAATGTCCAATTCTCCAATTTATATAATTGGTCATTGACAGATCCTCAGCAGTTAGGATTGTTGTTGAGGAGCACATGACTTGGCCTAATCTGACATTACCCTGATAGCTAAAAGGAGAAACCCTACACCAATAAATGTGTATGAAATTTATTGCCTTGGAATGCTAGTGTTGCACTCCACATTATCCTTGTGTCTAAATCTTGTCACCCTAGAGGTCATAAGAAAATTTCCCTGGACATTTATCAAGGTGTTATAATCTACCCAAAAAACCAAACCTGGTAGTATATCATACAACAACTTTCTGTCAAATACGTACATAACAAGGGCTGCGGTGCAGCAGGAGTACCTGCCGTGAAGGCATATTGCGAATGCGGGGAGGCAATGAATTAGAAGTTATATTGAGTCTGTTGTCTTGGCTATTAAAGAGTTAATTGACATGTATAATTTAGAAATCAGAGTTTGAAAAGCATAAATTCTGGAATCTGTTTGATGCAAGAAAAGAAGAAAATAGCCCGACAAGTTTGAGTAAGCTTTAGTAGCAAAACTTGAGAGAAATTTGGGCATCCAATCAGATACTTGCATAAAGTAGACCATTGATAAAACAATATTTACAAGTGCCAATTATCATGATGCAGTATAGCATTGAGCTTGAGAAGGAAACAGTCATCTTGTTTGAAAGGGAACATTTATGTACTTTGCACTTTCAGCCATAAAAAGACTACTAATGTGATAAGCCAGTACAATAAGCAGATTCATTTTTGCTTTTCAAAATGTAATTCTAGGTCGGATGAAATTTTAGAGTTACTGTCATCACAGCCTGTTTGATGTGAATGTATAGAAATGCATGGTTCGAAACAGCCCACAATAGATCACTTTCTCAGGTAGTTGAAGTAACTACATGTCCATTGCATATTAAATTAGAAATAAGAACTGATGTCTCTAAATTTCTTTACATGAAGCATACATGAGCCAAAGATGAATGCACCTTGAAAACGTAAGATCTGCTTCAAAGACCTGCAGAGTGTATTTGGTAAAAGAGTCTAAGAGCTTCATGTTTGAATCCCATATGCTATGACTACTTTTGTACGTTGGAGGGTATTTTGATGGGACATTTTGCCAACCAGATAGCCCATTGTCCTAGAACATGCTGCACAATATAAGGGAGACATGTTGTATTAGTCACAATAAAACATGTAGTTATTGGAGTATTTTTTTTGAACTAAGACAAAGTGTTTCCTTCTTTACACAAAACTTAGTGCAAGGAAAACATGCAAAGTTGTTCAAATGTAAGCCAAAATCCCATTAGAACTTACGCATAATAAGTGCGTGAAGAAGTGCATATACATATACATATACATATACATATACATATATTAGCCTATAAGGGAATAAATTCAAAGAATGCAAAATTTGAAGGTACACGATACAATTATACATAAATCAAAGGTACACCCATGTCATTCTTAATGAAATTGATATATATGTAAACAATTAAGGCTACAGTATATTGCTAAAGGAACTAACAACTTAAGTCAGCTTACAGTTTTCTAAATGCTTCGTTTTCATAAAATCAAGTAAAAGGACATCTTTTCAAGTACCAATTGAGGATCAAGTTCAAAAGGTTAAAAGACAGCTTGTATCTTGAATGAAGTAGGTACAAATATTCTGAGCCTGCACAAAAATGAAGAAGAAAACGAAGGTTTGATGTTTTTCACAATATTCCAAGTACATTTTTCAATGTTAAGCACCAGCAAATTATATAAAGAAAAGAGGCTACAGCTATGCAAAATTTAGTTTATTCGATATGTACTTGGCATAGAGCATAACTTTCATGTTTTTCAAATGCCAAGTTCTTTTAGTTTATTCGATATTACTTATAGAGCATAACTGTTCCAAATGCATTCCAAAATAAAAATATGTCTTTAAAACGAGGGCTACATACGCCAAGTATGAAATTATAGGTAATCATTGTCAACCATGTACATCTAAATTGAAGAAAAGAAAATATGCTGAGTTGCAAAGAAGTCACAGAAAGGCTTTGGTTAAAGCCACGGCTCCAAGGGGTGGAAATATATCAAATAGCAACCCCGAATCTAGTCAACAGTGGAAAGTCACGACAGTGAAAAATGAAAGCCATTGAAACAGAAACCAAAGCCTCAGATATGAATGATGGAGGCAGAGCCATACAGTAAAAGCATGAACCTTTTTCAAGCAAAAGATTGATGCACAGTAACCATGAAATAACAGAGCTATCCCTTACTATGACAGATGGAAGAGTGATGTCGGAGGTAAACAAGATCATTGCTACAATGACCTCATTTACCAATATAATGGCACAAAATAACAAGTGCAAAAATAGAGTAAAGCCACCTACTTGTAACAAAACAGAACTAAGCTTTAACAGCGAATACTCCAAAATATCAGGGCATGAACAACTTTCCATGGGTCTTAGGTGACAATGATAATGGATTCACTATTGTTTTAGAAAAAGTGGACTGTCTTCCTTTGTGAAACCATGCTCATGAAAATACAGGTCTGCAATAATTGAAGATATGTAAATCTTCAGAGGGGTTGTCTGTACAGATAGAATGTGCATTTACAGCCATCAAAGCATAATGGTTTGTTAGATGTAGTTGCAAGTACCCTAGTAGACATCTATACAAAATGTGGAAGCATACGCAATGCACATGACATGAATGGGTATTAGTAATTCTAATTTGAATGAAATTATTGGAACTAAAAGACTTTGTAATTCACCACACAGGTTAACACTTTGAGCTCAAATCAAAAATATTTTTCCAGTTCGAAAGGCAAAACCCAACAGAGCACAAATACCCATCAATGGTGGCAAGGTCACAAAAATAACAGATTAGAAAAAAAAGAAATGAAAAGGAAGCATCTAATGATGGCATCTCAAATGATTAAAGGAGACCAGTAGAAGAGATTAGAAATAAAAATTTGAGATAGTTGCAACTGGAAACTGAAGTCATACAAACAGCAATATAGGTAGTTTTTGATATCACTTTTGTTGCAAACTTTGTTTTGAACAGCTTATATTAAAATGCATGTGAAATGCACTGGTCTATTTCTGTCATTTGCAAGAGGAAACTGAAATAATACAAACAACAACAGGTACTGATAAAAATTACTATGCAGAATTAGGCGTAGGTAATTTGAAGATGCAACAAGGCCAATTATAAGCACTTAGAAATGTAGAAGTTTTTCATTCCATGCATATTAAGCAAAATGTGTTTACAATGTATATATAAAAGCCAATTACAAACACCTAGAAATGTAGAAGTCTGTCATTCCATGCGTATTAAGTAGAATGTGTTTACAATGTATACATATAAACATATTGCTTATTGAGTTCTGTTTTAAACTAATGTATGCTATTACAAATTTGATTGTCAGAAATGTTGCAGTGCAGGAAGTGGAGCTTCAGTTTTGGATCTGCAAAACAGATATGAAATACTATTAGAAGTTGGCTTTCATTTGTATTGCAAATGAAATAGGTAAAACATATGTGTGCATGGGGTAACTGATTTACCTTAAAATGATGGCGCTGACAGTGTATGGCTTGAAGATGCATAGCTGCTTTCTTGCGACTGGAATTGGGGTGGAATGCCTGCAGGACGTGAAAGTGAATATTAGTATGAGTAGAACATATAATATTTGCAATATTGGTGATAATTGAAAAGTAGGTGAAGACAACATACTTTCGTCTGGAGTTGTTGTCATGTGTCTGATGATATTTTCTTTGTCTATTGTGAAGATGCCATGCAATGTAAAATGTGACAGCTGTTCTATAACAGCTTCTTTGTCTTCTATGTATTGCGGATATGCTATAGCAGTAAGAGAAGGTAGCAATTCAGTTAGAAGCTTGTTTTTAGCTATGCATTGGATGGTTGTTTTGTCTGCGCTTTTAATGCTGCATAGAAGACGGTGGCAATATGCGTATGGGCATTCTTGTTCACAGTTACTGTAGTATGCTATGTCTGTATGCACTGGTGGTAGACGTTCAATAGTCAAGTTGCATTTTCCACAAATTGGTTCGAAGGGGCTGGAGTAGGCCTTTGCGACGGTCAATGTTCCTTCAACCTATGCAACAACAAAAAACAATTTTTGGTGTAATTTTTTTTGGAATTGATACACTTGTAATTTGAGTGTGCATATATATTCAAATATTCCAATTTATACAACCATTGCCAAACTGTGCAAACAGAGAACAGACAAGAAATAACTGTCTTATAGCTTACATAAGTATGACCTGTATATGTTATAAATTGTGAGATGCATTTCTAGATATGGGCAGATACTGACATATGACCAAGGCCTTAAATATTATGGAAGTGTTTTCAAAGGCTTCGAATTTAAATTTTAATAAAATTTACATGAAACTCGTAGCTCTGCAATTTGGAAACCAGTCAAAAGGTATTTAGAAAGAAGCAAAAAACTTGAAAATAGTTTACATAGGTCATATCTAGGAAGCTGAAATTTTGTGGGATATCCTCTATTTGCATTAATACACACTCTCCTACTTTCTGTGTAGGTCTTGGGATGAATTCCAAACACATACGATCCCCCTTTACAATATTTTGTAACTCTTTCCTTGAAACCATAAATACTTATTGAATCATCTCCACATATACCCTTGAATCATTCAAAGGATTGAATGATTACTTTCATCCTTATTTTAGCATTGTATAAGTGTTGGCATGATTAAGGTATCCCCAACAACACATGACATATGTCTTTGAGCATTATATCGTACATGAAAAATAAAGTATGGTAAAGGAAAATTTCAGAGTAATAGCTGCAGCAATTTCATGTGGAAAAATAAAGTATTAGCACCTTCATTGTTGTAGTCAGAAGTAGTTGTAGGCGTTCCAGAGATATTTTTGCTTTTACGCTGGTCACAAAAGTGGATTGGGTGCTGTGCAAGCTCTTGTCTATGCTTTTGCCCCGCTTTGCCAGGTTTTTGAACAAGTATATTGCTAGTTCTTTCCTTTGGATTTTATTTTCAATGATATGAAAGTCTGCTGCAAGTGTTTGGAAAATATATACCTGTCATCCAGTGAGTGAATTAACATTTAGTTTATTTTGTAATGGAATTGCTATTAAGTAATTGTTATAGAGAGTGTGAGCCTTACCCGAGCTTTGTCATTGGGTGAGTTACCATCTGTAATGTGAATGATAAATTGGTTCCCTATTTGTTGGCATGATGTACAAATGGCAGCTATGGTTGCAGTCGCATAGTGGTCAGTAGTGGAGAGTAGTTGGTGGATGCTTGAGTTTGGGATAAACATATGGTGAGGGAAAATACAATCAATAGATTGTATGGTTGTGTTTTTAGTAATTAGCAATATGAAGTCACAATCGCAATGGTCGTAGTCACTTTTTGGAGCTATAGTAAAGTTTGTTATGCAGATAGATTTTTGCAAGATTATGCTAGGCTCATGGGTTTTAATGAAGGGTGCCATAATGTTGACAGTTATTCTCAGCTCGCCTTTTTTGTCTGTGGGGTCAACTCGCAATAGTTCTTTCCCTCATTGCTTGTCAAGGACTGTTTTATATGCAGCCATGATGTCACCCTCAAAAATTTCTCTGAATTTGTAGTTGTTGATATCGTCAATAGATACTAGTGTTGGGGTTTCATTCCTCGGTCTGCACATTTTTTCCCAGAAGTAGTATGTCAATTAGGAGTGAATAGAAATAATGTGAATAGAGAATGAAATATGTAAACAACATACCTCTTTGGTGATTGTTGTGATGGAAGATCAGCTTGGGCAGTTGAAGTTGCATCTGACATGGTGTCTACAATGACAAAAGTTTAATAATAAATAGCAGCTTAAAAAAAAAAGACTATGGTTTTAGTTTTGTACACAATACAAGTAGAAGTATCAAATACCTTTTCTAATGTTTTTTGGAGTGTAGTTTGTATTTGCAATTGCTTTTGAAGTATGTAGTTTGCTTTGTTACAAAATTGGAAATGAAATTAGAAGTGCATTATGGTCAGTCCAATATGCATGACTAATTTCAGCGGTGATTTTTGTAATATCCACATTTGTCCAGCACTGGTCTATTTGTGTGTTGTTATCGGTTGTCGCAATGGTTGGTATAAGGAAAAGGTTTTGTTGATGCATTTCATTGTGGAGTTGAGTTTGTTTGGTTTTGTCCTTTGACATGTCAATGTTGAACTCACCAACTATTATAAGTAGCGTACCTATTGGTAAAGTAGAGTTGATGTCCTTCTAAGAATATTGTAATGTTTATTAGCGGGGCTCAATGGTTTCAAATATATGTTTGTAACTCGTATATGTTTATTTATGTAGCGAATGTCAATTATAGGACTTTTAATGTGGGATGTACTAAATGTTGTAATGTTGTATGGGCTGTTTTTTTTTATTGTAGCGCGTAAGAAGTCCGTGGATATTCATGATTGGGAAAACGTTGAATATTTGCAAGAGAGTTGTATTGGTTGGCATTTTTCCAGTTTTTGTTTCTTGCAAGCAGACTATGTCTGACTGCATTATTGTAAAATCGTGTGTTATGTGCTGCATATGTAATGCTAAGCTTCTGGTATTAAATGAGCAAATGCGTAAGTGCTCAGGTCGTGTTTGTGTGAAATTGTATAATGGTGTCCATTTCGAAGAATGTATAAGCCTATGCATTTCAGTTTGTACGTCAATGGAAAGTACAAAGTTGCTTTGTTGTAGTTTATGTATAAGATACAATGATTCAATATTTTTTACACGTGAAAGTGCTATGTATATAAGACCATGGAAATTCACTTTGTGGGGGTCCAAAGCCAGTGCATTCATTGTTAGTCCTTGGGCTCTATGTATAGTTCTGGCACAGGCTTATTTGTACGGGAAACTAATGCGAGTAATAATTTGTTTGCTAATTCAATTTTTTTTTTGTAATTCTTGTTATAGGAGTGAAGTGTTTACTAATTTTTTCTGTTACATGGTTTCCATTTCTTTGCGCGTTCGTATTTACAACTGTCAATGTGTTAAATTCTATCCAAAGTAAATCTGGTGTTCCAATTGTAAAAGCTTTGAAAATTCCATCTGTTCCATTTACTAACCATCGTTTATGTGTGTAGGTTGCCACTAATCAATTCTATTTCGAATGTCTTGTTTTAGCATTATAGTTTTTGGTAGCACTGGTTTTTTGTAGGTATTAAGTCAGTGTCAGTGAGGTTATATTCTATGTAGTCAATTACATTAATGTGCACATTTCTCTTGGTAAAGGCATAAGCATGTGTTGTTGTGGCGGGTCGACATCAACGTTTTTGTGGAATAAGTATGGGAAGCTTGGGTCTATTGGTGGGGGGTCGTGTAGCAATGGTGGTTTTAAGTATTGAATGTCTGCATTTGTTTGTGTTTAGGTCCTAATACGGTTTAGGATCGATATGAACTTAATTTTGTTGTCGCATTACATGGTCCAATTGAAAGCATTTGACATAGTCTTGCCAAAACGTATATTGTATTGTGTTCATTGTTCATGTTTGGTTTTTTAAATAGCCATGAGTCTAGAATTGGTTGTGCTTGGTATAAGTCTCCACAGAAAATTGTGTTCACATTTCGAGGGTTGGTTGGCTTATGGCATAATTTCGTGTAGGCGTTTGTCTATGTAAATAACATGAGGCTTCCAATTAACGATACTTCATCAATTAGTAGTATTGTAACTCACTGTAGCGTTTGGTCATAATATCTAAAGTATTTGCGTTTAATGGCAACATCTTTGACATTCGGTAAGGGTAGCTGAAAATAGAATGAGAAGTTGACCCAAGTGACATTGTACACTACTTTTCCAGTTGTTTGCTACGATAATGCCTTTTACTTTAGAGGGTCGAAT
>JAHRHJ020002699.1:0-10605 GCA_019776745.2 Taxus chinensis | reverse complement strand
TATATTCTATCCTTCTAGAATTATTTTTCAAACTTAACATCCTACTAAGGGTGGTTTCCCATGGGTTGAGCCCTTTTAGTTATATGTGACCCATCCCCTTTTATCTTTTTCTATGTGTATCCATTGAAGTCACAGTAGTGCCAATCATATCAAATTTAAATTCAAAGTTCTCTATAGAAAAATACAATATTGTGTTTTTGGTTGGGAAGAAGTATCATGGAGAGATCAAGAAATTATTAAAGCACAATTCGTTGTTTGAGATAGAATTCTATTGTGAAATACATTTGGCTATAATGTCAAAAACATGACATCTTTATTCATATATTAAGGAGTTTGACTATTAGAGAGCTAGTTAGTTCACACTAGCCATATAAACCATAATGCAAACCACCAAATTTTTCTATACCTATATTTTAGATTGAATTTATTATTAAAAAAACAAGTTACAACAGAAAATTATGGTAAGGATTTAAAAGAGTTGGAGTAGATGAGTAGATCCAAAAGGTCATGAATTAAGCAACTCACCATCTATTACGAATGTTTTTACAGTCCTAACATCATTTCAAAGTGTCTATATAATCTTGATAGTCATTTCAATACCTTTCAAATTTCAATGTAGGATCATCAAGATATCCTTATGCACATTCCATTTTTTAATCATCTAGACATTTATAATATAATACAACATAACATATTTAACAACCTTTTATTTTTTATTCACTTACATATTTAACTAAGAAAAAATTATTTATTGTATTTTGTATGAATTGTGAATTTCTAATTAAAGGTGGTTCTTTTATACTGATATGGTAAAAGCATATTCCAAATCACTAAAAATAACCACAATTCATAATGATTTGTTTTCATTGTTAAACACAATTGTTTTTAAAAATAAATATAAAACAAGATAGATTAAACATTAAAGTATCAAAGATATAGATAACAATACAAATTCTAGATATTACTCATTTTTATAGTAAGACAAAAGTGGTTTTGAAACTTACCATGACCCTTTCTTTTTGTTTTTTTCCACTCCTTTATCTCCGGCGTTAAGATAATCTAGTCAACAAATATACAATTCAAAAATAAATAAATATCATTCTTAAAAAGGTTTACATTTATAAGATTGTTTTAGTCATAATTATTTTTATAATTAATTATTACTTTATTATAATTTTATTCATATTATTTTGTAATAAATGTAAAAGAGTGATCATTAAGGACACTATTAAGGTTGTGTTTTCATGGAAGAACTTCCACAAAGGCTCTTTGAATTTTTTTCGAAGTCAATTATAAGAAAGAAAAGAATGTTGCCTTAAAGAAGTTTCCCATGTATAGGGGTTCTTTTATTCACTTTGCATTCCCACCATCATTTTGGTCATTTTGGAGGTTTTTTTTTTTAATAAAAGGACTCCTAAATTATCTCTCTCTATGATGCTTATACCTGCCCTTCAATTTTTCCTAGCCAAATACAACTCCCCCAAATACCTAAACAAACAAATAATATTAACAGGAAACAGAACATACACAACAACTGGTGTTTCAGACCTACTGTATAGCCTACCAGTCGATGCAAAGAGAGTTCCAGGAGAAAGGAAAACTCTCTGAATTTTTCTTTCATAATCATAAAAACTTCACATTTACAAGCCTCCCTCATCATTTCAACCCAATGGTGACAGATTTCTCTCAAAACCCCTTGTTGAAAATATACGGCAGCACTCTTCCTTAAATTTATCCAGTCCATAATTTACCGCAAGCTCGAAAACACCATGAACGTCTCTAAACACATTAGTGTCCAGAAAACGCTCACAGATGGCCATCAAAAGAGGCACATCATACTTATGAGAATCCTTATACAAGGCGACCGCATAGCATTCTAGATTTCTTTGAGTAACATTGCCTGTGTACAAAAAATTGAGAAAGGGGCACAATTCTGTAGCTTTCATGTCTGATATTTTCACTTTACTATTCATGGATTCAGACAATCCTGCCTTCAGCATTGTCTTAAACACTTTCGACTTCCCTGCCTAACGAAAAAAATGAGATATTTATGCCATATTTTAACAGAGACAAAATAAATGAAAACAAGGGTTTGTAAATATCAGGGTTTAATAACATACCAGAATGGCCTTATGTGCCCTCACAATTCCTCCATCACTTCCCTCCAGAGAAAAATCAGTTAGAGGCTCGTCGAATATATCTTTGTCCCAGGTTTGTAGAAAAGCATGGTCGCACTGAAATTTCTGAGCTTTTACACATTCGTCACAGTAAAGAAAATGTGCGACATTAACATTGCACCTAATAAACCCTAATTCTTTGCGGCAAGAATTACATAAAAGATGAAAATTTTCCTGTATGCGCTACATTTTGCAGAAAGGAAAACCGCTCAGCAGAGCAACTCAATAGTCACCATTAAATAGTCCAACCCTGAAACATGGGGCGGCTTCCCAACCACCATTGACGGAGCTCTAACATTCTGTACTTTATCCCTAACAAGTAGCTTCCCTACTAAGTAAAGAGTCCACTTTTTTAACATTTTGTATGTTTGGGGGTGGGCAGGGTTTAAGAATGATATTGATTTTGTAACAATTTTAGAGATACTTGTTAGAAAAGGGTAGAGTGGTGGGGGGTTTAAGAATGATATTGATCTTGTGACAATTTTAAAGATATGGTTAGAAAATGGTAGAGTGGTATATGTTTAGAAATTAAGGTGGAGCAAATCCAAAAAATTATTGAACGTTTAATCCATGATTAGAATTGTATCCTTTGTTAAAATTGAAGTATTTTTTTTGCTAAAATTGTAGTATGTTTATGGCACCTATCAACAAATGTCAGGTGTGAGTTGACAACCATATTTTAAACTCCAAAATTCTTATTCGTTATTCTCAAATGCATTGTAAATTATTTGAAAACAATTGTCCTTCCTCAAACTCAAATGTGACTACCACCCCTTGCCAAATCATAAAAATTGGAGATAGTTAATAAGGGCATGTATTATCCCTCCATTATTGTCACATCATGTTGATTTTGAATAGTCTTGAAAATAACATACCAAATATATCATTGAGCGATTAATCTAGTGTAATGTAATTGTCCCGACCCTTATCACTTGCAATGATCTAATGAACATAAGAAGTTAATGTAAAATGTTCTTTTATAAATTCTTGAAAAAAAATATGCACAACTGATGCTTCTCTAATAAATGATTCTCTTTCTTTTATAACTTGTCATTCCTTGAATCTTCAGAAGATGTTATTGTAAATTGAAGTCCAAGGTATTAAAGATCAATTGTCATCAATTGAAAGAGTCGAATGCAAAGAAACTAAATCAATCAAAAAAGACTCCATGCCCAATGAATGCTAAGGCTACTGATCATCTTATCTAGTAGGCAGATGGCCTCTATAAGTCACCAAAATGTTGTCTATTTTTGCACCCCTTACAAAACTAGAGCAACTTGGTTTTCAAGTATGAGGTGTTTAAGGATGTTTGTAGGATAGAATTGTTCAAGCCATGACCGAAGCTAAGCATTGAATGCCATGGAAGTATGGAAAGTGACTGCGGATGATATGAATGATATCCCACGGGAAAAGGTTATGGAAGAGTCGTGCTAGGGTCTAAGTGGTACCGATGCTAAGGAATACGAAGAGGCCACATAGTATTTTAACAAGTCGCGGAGCATACTAAAGAAAGTACATGCTGATGTTGTGGATCAAAAGGAATATGTCAATCCAGTAGACTGTGGATTGTTTACAAGGGATTATACATAGTCCGTAGCATGAGTGAGAGAGAGTAATGGAGGTATCAAAAGCCTATGTAGAAGATAAAACTTGAAAAGTTGTGTATTGAAGGATAACCACAAGTTTTCCACGAAACATTGAGGTGAGCATCACTTTTAAATCTATTGGATTTGATCCTTCACAAATTTCATATCGATTTGGACAAGGTCTTGTGTCAGCCTCATCTATGCATATAAAATAAGAACTTTTGAATTTAAGAAGGTGATCGTAGGATGTGACCAAAGGGAAAACATCTTCAATAGGAAACAGGTGCAATTGTAGGATGTCCCAACCACAAGACATTAAATGCAGTATGGGCGTTCATTCCTTCTTCAACTATAGGGCATGGCGTGGGGAATTGGATATTTTTTAGAGGCGTTCAAACCCTTTTTCAAAGCATGCAGAGAAATTAAATGAAGCTGGTTAGATAGTGGAAAGAAAATTCAAATTTTCCCTCTATTTCTTCTCTCCTCCTTTCATTTTTCTATATATTATAAAGTGATGCCTAGTTTTAATGTTGGATAATTTGGGAATGCAAAGGCATCATTCTATATTGCACAAGTGTTCTAAGGGTCACATGCCTTGGATTTGATTTCTGTAAATGTTTTGCATCTTCTTCCTGTATCGTGATGATTTGTGCATGATCTTTAAGCAATAAAATATTAGTTTTATGGCTTGTTTCTGCCTTAGCTATTGTTTTATTACACTCTCTTTCCTCTCATTCATTTGCAGGTGTGTTGTATGTATTGTTTTAGAATCTGGGTCTATTGTGCATCATGAAAGTGGAATTCTGGATGTGATTTTAACATGTGGATTTCATTTTCGGCCCTCTTTATCATCATTTTCTTCCATTTTCTCTCTTACCTGAAGTATTCATCCCCTTATTTTTGGTGTTATCACCTTCTCTATTTTAGAATAGATTTATGTTTTATGCATCTCCTTCTCACCCTGGTCCCTTGGAAAGTTAGAGTAGAGTTAGATAGTTGCATTTCAATTCCTAGGAGTAGTTTAGCATTAGAAGTAATTAGAGGAATCCAACCTTCTCCAGAGGTCTGTCTCAGTTTGAGTCCCATAACTTGGAGACAGTCCCATGTTGTCTCAAACCCTAGATTCTTACAATCTAGGATGGGTGAAATTTTGAGCTCCAACAATTTTGGCACACCCGGTGGGACTTTGAAATCAATATTTCCAGTTTTATCACGTTTTAATGTGTATCTTGGTGAAACTATAGCCTTTGGAGGATCTGTAGTAACCCATCTAGCAACTCCATTCAAAAAAGCAACTGGTTTCAACAGTATAAAGTGTCCTTGATTCATGAGAAGGATACAAACATAGTCTAGAACAAGAGAAGAAGGTGTATATTTGAATACTTGCAGTTATCTCCAGGTAGACAAAGAAGAGGAAGATAGATTCAGAGATCTCCATCTCCTCCAAACAAACTCTCTCAACACCTCCACCTGGCAGACCCTTCTTGTAGTCAACAAGAGTTCTTAGACCTATCATAATGGCTCATCAACAACCACCACCACCTCAAAATCCATTTGTGAACTTCACAGGTAAGCATCATTTCACTTGCCTTGAATGCTCAAAATCCTATTCCAGTTGCAACGTTGAAGAATATTCCATACTTCACATAGAGAAAATCACACTACTCCAGTTGATCATATCTAAGATATTACAAATGTGTGTGTAATTCATGAAATTGTTGAGATGGATGTGGCAGTTAAACTTTTGGCTTCATCACTTAAAGGAAAAGGATCTATAATGGTTTAGAAGCTTAACAGCATGCTCAATTCAGGAATTGGAATGAGTTTATGCACAGCCTTGTACAATCAATTTGGAGAAAGAGTAGACAACTTGTCTCTTCTGGAGCAGTTGAATACGATCAAGAGAGCACCTAATGAACAAATGGTGGATTTCAACTTGAGATTCAATAGAACCTGGGACAAAATTCCGATCCTCGTGAGACCCACGGCAGAAGGTGCCTTTCTTTACTTTTTGAAAGCTCTTAACTTTAATATTTTTGTTATGATATAGTCAATAGGAGGGATAACCTTACCAGCAGCTTATGCATTGGCTATTAGGGCTGAAAATTGTTTAATTTAAGCTGGAAAATTAGCTTCTAGGCCACATATGCCATTATCCCCTGAATTTCCATAAGCCACACAACCTTTTATTGCTCTTATTCCTCCAACCAAATCCACAACCTGTTGCTTCCACATCACAAACCCTTGTCCAACAAAAGGAGGATGAAGAAATGAAATCTTTGATTATAAATTTGACAAACAAAGTTATATCCCTAGAAAAATAGCAAGCCCAATCCTATAGAAATTATCAAGGGCAATCTTCAAATCAGGGGTATCAACCATATAGAAACCAACAGTCTAATCGAATATATGCACAAAACCAACAAAATAATAGATGGAAAGGTCAAAGTGCTCCTCTTCCATTGGCAACAATCCCCCCTAAGCACTTCCTGCTCCTAGTTCAAGTCAGGATTTAGTTCCTGTGCAAAACAAACATGGCACAAGAAACAGAGTGGTTTTTTCCATGTAATCTACATCATAATCAACTTGGTTGTGAAAAGGCAATGCATCTCCAAGACTACATGATTTAAGGTGCTTCCAGTCAGCAAGAACCACTTCTTGAAGCACCCATTCTAAATGTAGAATGCAGTTCAAGAAGACAAACAGATGTCAATCCAAGCTCATGTTTCTTTGGAGCTGAGGACTTTTGTGTGGTCGATCAACTGGAGGGTAGCTCTAAAAGACCTCAAGTCACTGTTGTTGATAATACATGGTACACAAGAAAAGAATGTTGGAATCATAATCTTCACCTTTCCATGAATCATGCAAATGCAGGAAAGGAGAAAGAATAACAAGCCACTAGAGTATAAGACAAAAGCAAGTGTTGATGCATTGAGAAACCTTAGAAAAAATACCAAAAATTCCTATGCAGTGCCTCGCAATGAGGTTGTTCTTTCAACCAAAGCCGCCCATTTCAAAAATTACTGTGATCACAAACATAAGAAGAGAAAATAGCATGCCGCAGATTCAAAAATATGTGGGTCTTCCATTTAACATTGTTGAGCAAAATTTGAAGAAGACCAATGTCAATGTGACAATGTGGGATGTGCTTGCTATTCCATCATAAACAGAGATCTCTTGTGTGAAGCCCTCAAGCAATTGCCTCTAGCGGATCCAGTAATGCAAAAGACTCATGTCATGGTTCATGTCTGTCAAGATAAAATAAGATCAAGTAAGTAAAACTATAAAAACCATACCCTTTTACATGTCAATAATTATGGGAAAACCTAGTTCATAACTATATGATTGATTCAGGGGCTAGTACCTTTGTAATGCCCAAGAAAATTGTTGATATCCTAGGTCTCAAATATAGTCATGTGTCTAGAGGTGTTTTACAGCTTGATGGGTCAATTGTAAATGTCTTAGGCGTAATAAAAGATCTTGAGTTTACACTTCATGCTTGCCCAAGCCTCACCATAACCCATGATATTTCAGTCATTGACCTTCCTCCCATGTTTTCCATTTGCTTGTCTAGAGATTTCACTGCCAAGGTTGGCGGCTATTTGTCTTCAGATTGGACTCACATGCTTCTTGAGAACTAGATATGGTACAAGATTCACAATACAAGTTGAGCCCATATTTTCCTACCATATTGAGTCATATGACCCCATTCCTCGCATCCAATCAAATTGCCTAATCCAAGAAGAACATGAGACAAAGATTAGGCCTTTTTCAGATGAACTGTAGAGTATTGTACTTTTCCATTCTCTCCCTTCCATGCCTGATTTATTGCTGTACATGAATGGGCTGAGAGAGACCACAAATTTTATCCTTATGAGTCAAAGAGCTTAAAAATTTTGAATTCTGACTGATCTGAGGTACTTATTGCATTCTCTGTTGCAATAAGGGATTATCATATGATATCCCACAACATTAGGAAAAAAGAAGCAAAGGAAAATGTTTATGGACTATGGTGGATGTTATTTTATGGTTCTAGAAGCAGAAATGGAGCTGGGGCAGGTGTTGTGCTCATCTCTCTAAAGGAAGATAATTTATTTTTTCTCACATATTGTAATTTACTTACTCCAACAATGTGGCAGAGTATGAAGCGTTGGTGCATGGTTTATTGATCGTAGAGAAGAGGAAGATTAAAGAGTTGCAGATACTTGGAGACACTAAACCAGTTATTCACTAAGTCTGCGGTAAATGTGCTACAAAGAATAAGCTGTTGAAGGATTATAAACATAGATAGGGGTTAGGATTTTCTGGAAATTTTGATGTCATTAACCTACAAGTTGTGCTCCGTATAAAGTTAAATAAAGATGCATGATCAAATGGCAGCTCTTAGTTCTCAGTTTTCACCTAGTGAAAGATCTTGATCAAAGGGAATACCCAACATATCAAAATGGTGGTTAGGCCATCTATTCCAGACAATCAACCAGCTGGAAAGTATTTGAAAATGATGAACAAATTATGCAGTTCATCCAAAATGAGTCAGATTTATCCTTGAAGATGCAAGTTGATTTGTACGAGGTCTATGGAGATAAGATTATTCAACTAAAAACAAACAAGTTTCCTAAAGGGATTGGTCACTCTAGAATGGATTTTGAGTCCAGATGATGAGTTTAAAGGTGATGAAAATAATATGGTAGAAAAGCAGAGAATATTGTCAGCCAATTTTTAATTTCCCCAGGAAAAGAGCTTCTTTGCTTAGAAAGGTATGTGATGAAAATGAAAACAAAGCCTTTATTTCCTTATGTCATAAGTTCAGTGATGTGTTCTCATGGGACTATGAATATTTACAGGAATTCAATCCAGATATAGTCCAACATTCTATTGATCTTGATCCCAACATTAACCCAATAAGGAAAAAATAGAGACCAGTTAACCCCAAAATTGAACCCCTCATGAGAAAGGAGCTCTCCAAACTCATTAAGGCCAAAATAATTTTTCCAATCAAGTATTCTACTTAGGTGGAAAATTTTGTCCCAGTCAAAAAGAAAAATGGAGAAATTAGACTTTGCGTGGATATCAAGGATTTGAATAGGGCTTCTCTCAAAGATCATTACCCCTTGCCTTCCATGGAGATAAATTCTACAAACACTAGTAACAGGAGCAAAAAGGTTCTTTATGCTTGATGGTTATTCTAGTTTTAATTAGAATAAAGTAAAAGATGAAAATCAATATAAAACCGCATTCACCACCAAATGGGGAATAGTTTTCTTATCAGAAGATGCCTTTTGGATTATCAAACGTAGGTGCTACCTTCCAAAGAGCAATGGATATTGCCTTCAAAGGGTATATCAATCAATTCATCTTGGTTTACCTAGATGATATTACTTGTTTTTCTCCAAGTAAACTCGCAGATCACATATGAAGCACTTGGAGAAATTATTTGAAAGATGTAAGGTAGTTTGGTGTGTCCCTCAATCCTAAGAACTGTAAACTTTGTATTGTCCCTAGGGGTAATATTCTCAAGATATATTGTTTTCATAAGAAGGAATTTCCATTGATCTAGAAACAATTGCAGCTATCACGTCTCTTTCCCTTCTAGCTCAAAAGAAGGCTTTTCACTATTTCCTTGGGAAAATTGACTTTGTTAGGTGTTTCATCCCTAATTTCATGGGTTTAATAAGACCTATTATTCTCATGCTAGAAATGGATGCAATATTCAAGTGGACCGCAAAATTAAATGATAGCTTTGAAAAAATAAAGCAAGATATTTCTCAAGCCCCAACATTGATTAATCCAGATTCAACCAAGGATTTCATCCTATATGCTCATGGGACATAATACAACATAGTCATGGTTTTGAAATAGCTAAATGATCAAGCAATGGAGCATCCTGTAGGATTTTTTTAGTGAAACACCGAAGAATTTATGAGCTCCAAGTACAATCACATTGAAAAAACAAGTGTTTACTATCATAGAGCTTTGAAGAAATCCAAAAGCATGATTGCTGCTAGCGGCGTAAAAGTCTTTAGTAATCAAATTCCCAACATCAGGAGACTTGCTTATGGGAAGCAGAGATCATATGAAAGAAATTCTGGGTTTGGTAAAATACACATCATACGGATAATATGATGTGACCATTAAGGCCACAAATTAATTTTAAGAGGAAGAGCTCTTTGTGAGTAGTTGTCTCTGGACGTTGTAAGAAATTCAAGAAACCACCTTCATAAATGCATTACCTTCAAATGATGAGCTACCGCGTGATGTAGGAGTGGCATGTAGGATTGAAAAGGCAAATATGTTCAATAATTTCATCTAGATATTGATATGTCAAAGGTTTCTATCTACTGGTGCATACCCTCTGGGTTTGAACAAGGGAAAAAATAAGACACATAAGGTTGCAATCCATTCCTTATGCACTGATTAGTGACCATTTATTCAAAGAAATATTGAGGAGTGTGCTCAGGTGTTATTGAAGGTGACAATGCGATAGCGTTTTAAACTGAGTTCCTGAGGGTTTATCAGGGTGGGCATTTCTCTACTAAAGCTAAACATAAAAAAAATCATATAAAAGTAGGGTATTTATAGCCACATTATTCATGGATTTAATAGATGGGTGGAGGAAGTGCAAGGGAGGGTGCACTCTTATAGAAAGAAATAAAGAGCACAGCCTGGCCCGTCATCCATTTAGGCAGATCAACATTTTCCCAAGGGGCCTTGATTTCATTGAGATTGACAACTGTCATCTAGTGATGGTCACAAATGGTTCCTCACAACCACAAGACTATTCACCGCTGGTACTAAAGCCACACTTAAAGGAATTCTACCAAATCAGCATTCTAGAATTTCTT
>JAHRHJ020002698.1:0-10605 GCA_019776745.2 Taxus chinensis | reverse complement strand
ACTCTGTTACCCAATGGATAGGCACATGAAATCTGGGATTCTCTACCCCTGAGTTCACTCAGGGATAGTCCCAAGAAAGAGCCAGCTGTTATCCCGTAAAATTGACAAGGGCAATTTTACCGATAACCATACCGAAAATTTTGTTTCGATCCCTCGTTAGGGATCCATCGCGTTCGAAACATTGTAAAATCCCTTCCTGGGAAATCTAGTTTTTGAACTTAGTCTTTTTGAGCCTTTTTTGGCTGGGCGCATGAAATTGCTTTGCAACACTAACTTTTGGTGTGCCCCCTTAAAAGCCTTTGGCGCATGGTTTTTTTATGTTAACACATCTTTTAGTGCGCCAAAGGATGTTCAGACTCTTTTGCATGTGCCAAGGCGCATGCGCCTGTGTTGACACAACTCTTGTTGCACCAAAGGGTGCACATAATATCATTGCAACACCATGTTTTGGTGCGCCAAAGGGCGCACATAACTTTATGTCGACAATGCTTTTGGTGCGCCAAAGGTGCGCTCAATCTTCTGTTGTCAAATACTTTCGTGCGCCAAAGGGCTGATGCTTTCCCCAGTCGACAGAAACTTTCATGCGCCATTTCAAAAGTGGTTGGCACATTGATGACAAGTTTTTCTATATATATCAGTGCGCGCCCAATGTCATTTTCATTCTTTTTTCGAGCACGTGATCATTCTGAACTTGTCAGCCTCTGCTCCATCGTTTTCATCGCCCTGTGGACCCATTGAAACTTTTTATATATATCCAGGTAAGAGGATCTTCTTGTTCCCTCATGCATTGTGTGCTTTCGGTTTTTAGTGCTTTCATGGTCTAGTTTTAGCTTATTGGTTGGTGTTTTGATTAAATAGAAATATGTTGAGCTAGCCCCCCCTGTGCTGCCTTGTCTTTTTCTTCTTTTCCTCCTCCTTTCCCTCCCTCTTTCCAGATCTGCTGGTAGAGGGTGTTGTTTTGAAAGAACTTGGTCTGAAAATCTCTTTTCTGAAACCTTATATCTCCAAGCAATCTTTGAAATGGAGGAAAGAAGGAAAAAGTGTTGAGCAATGAGAGGCTCTGTTTTTCACATTGGCGCACTGGCGCGTCTTGTTGCACTAAAAACAGTTGCGCCCCTCGGCGCATCTACCCAGCCTTGTTACATGATTAAAACATGCGCCCCTGGCGCACCCTTTCGGCCTGCTAACATCATCGAAACCATGTGCCCTCAAGCGCCTCCTCTATCGCGTGCTACAAGTGCCAATCCTTTGGCACATCTTTCATCCATGTTGCATCCCTTTTTTATGCGCCAATCGGCGCACCCAGCTCCCATGTTACACAAGTTATATTTGCGCAAGTATGAAACTATAGAGGCGCAGGCGCATCCCGACTACAACAACATCATGTTGTGTTAACCCTTCCATGCGCCGCGCCATATCCCTTTGGCGCACGAAAAGTCCTTGCTACACGATACACCCATGCGCCAAAGGGCGCACCAAATCTCAATGTAACACGCATTTCCTGTGCGCCCTATATAAAATGCAATCTGCAACATCCATGCGCCATACGCCTTTGGCGCCATTTTAGCCTCTGCAACACTCCTTTTCCTGTGCGCCTTATCTATTTGGCCTACAAATTACATTTTTCATGCGCCCTGCGCCCTGAGCCTTAAAATCTCTAACTCTTTCTTCTGCTAGCATTCCAATGGAAGATCAAATGACTAATTCAACCTTTTTGGATTGGGTCTCACTTCTTCTTCATGCAGATCAGCAACTGAGTTCGAAAGAACACATGTCTACGTCAAGCAAGAGACCCACCAAACCAAGAGGAAAGGCTAAGCTGACAGAAGAAGAGATGAAATACAAATATCAGAGGGTCAGGATGCCCGAATCACAGGCTGAGTGCAATATGGATGTCAGAGACTCAGAATTGGGTCACATTGACATGGATGAATTATGGGTTAGAACTCAGAAGGTTACAAGAAGTCCATGGATGGACAAATTGATAGGCAGTGCCCTGCACTTCACCGGAGGAATCCCCGTCAGTGCCGTCAACAACGAATTCATGATGGTGATCGCCCAATGTTACAACAAAGACACAAGATGTGTCGAAAACAGCAAGGGCGAGGTAGTCATAAACCTCACTGCCCGTCATTTTGAAATAATGCTCGGCATCCCTCATCACCGGCAATTTGTGGCCGTCAGCCAAAAAGAATGCATCAAGGCCTGGGAAGACAATGAAGACCAATGCATGCAGCTGATGAATGAGGTATACTTGAAGAACAAGAAGGTGGTAACCCGGTGGCCCCAGGTCATCCACCGCAGTGATTTCTCAGAAGAACTCAGCGACACTATCACTTTCCTGAGCAGAGTCTTCGGGCTTTCCGACGCCCACTACTTCCATAAATGGATGTTGAGGTACTTGGAGACAATGAATAAAAATTTACCCGATCAGCACTTTTGCTGGGGGTGAAATAATAAGCAGCACCATCTCTGAGCAGCTACAACAGTTCGCCACAACAGGAGTGTTCCATATGAACTCCTATCTAGTTTACGCTGCAGCGTTGGCAAGGGATTATCCGGGGCTGAACCGAAGTGGAGTATGGCCTCAGGCCAAAATATTTGATTACTACCCAGAGCTGGGGCTGGAGAATAACATCCAACATTTCACAAAAATTAATGATGCATTCTTCTATCATGTCATCTGCCTGCTGAGGCCAAACATGACTCATAGCCGGACAACCAAAAACATAGTGGCAGTCACAGAGAAATGGGGGGCCTTGTTCACCCAATTTCCCACGTTCACCTATCTGAGGGCTGCCAACTTTTTGGGAGAGCCAACCAGGCTACCAAGGTATGCTGGACCTAAGCTGATTCTACTAGAACTATCAAGGCAGCTGGTCACATACCATGAGAAGTGCCTCAAAAGAAAGAAGGGTGGAACTCCTTTCCCCCTCACAGTGGGCCGATACACATGCTCCACCCACCATAAGGCAAAGGAAATGTTCACAGAACTAGAGCTACTCAACTTGAAGCATGACTTCCCAGCAAGGCCTACCTTCGACCCAAGAAGCTGCCTGCCAAAAGCGAAGCTCGATCCGATCCATGTCCCTCAAATTGAGGATATTTACATTGACGTTCTCCATGAGGCGGAACTTAGAAGAAAGTATCACTCTCGCTTGGCATTGGCGGAAATCATCCAATACGGAGTGGCCATTGTCCCCGAAGGCTTCCAGAACCACGGAAGATGAAGTAGATAAGGTGTATAATGACACAGATGGGGACAATTGGCCCTTCCCGGCCATTGACAGGAACAAGGCTCCTCAAACAATTGAGGAGAGGGTCAAAGAGACTATGCGGCGAACAGAGCACTGGTGTCACATGAACGGGCTGATCTACCTCGGGGTAGATTTCACAACTTCTCCGTTGGGCAATGCACCTCCAAGGTCTAAGAGGCAGCTGAAGGACAAAAGTGCAGAAGGTGAAACTAGCACCATTCAGGAAGAAGCCCCTGAAAGTCCTCTTCCCTTAGAGCCAGAACAAGTTATAACTGGATTGGAGGAAGAATTGACAGAGGATAGTCCTATACGCCCATCCACCCAGGATGTCGGCGTCGCTACAACTTCAGAGGTCCCTTCTATCCCTTCTTCTTCTCTTCCTTCCCCTCCTCGAGTGACTCAAACGACCACCCCTTTGGTCGTGTCCTCTGCCCCTTCTTCTACCCTTTCCCCTACTTCTTCATCTATCTTCTCCTCCCTTGCTGATTTGTCTTCCTCTATTTCTTCCCTCATCTCCGAGCTCCCTTCCCTTCCCATGTCTTCTGCAGTTACGGTTTCCCTTCCTCCCGTGGACACTTCTTCAGCTATTCTCTCAATGCCGCCGCCGCGTGTCTCCACGTTTTTCCCCTCCTCTACCGTTGCTGCCTCCCCCTCTGTCTCTGGTCCTTCTTCTATAGGACCAGCTTGGATCTCTCAGCAGCTGAGCCAGCCAAAGAGGAAAGTTCCCATTGCTCTGATGGACTTTTCGGTAATTCCAACCAAAGGGGCAAAGAAGCACAAGCCTGTAACACACTTCTCTCAAAGTGCTGCAGGTGAGAGAGTTATGGAAATAGCTTACCCTGACCCCACTCAAAGAGAAAAGAAGATCTGTCTCCGACAGATTTTACAGTGACCCAAGTCACAATGGGGACATCCTCTGAAAGTCTCCAGGGGGAAGCTCTTTCCGCAGTTGATGCACTCTGCAAAAAGCTTCAGGAAACAAAAGAAGAGAAAAGGCTACTGAAGGAGCAGAACAAATACCTGCTTCAAGCCTTACAGAAGATGGGAAGTGCACCTCCCACAACTGCCGCCGAGACTCCTGAGCTGCTCAGTCCGGAGAAGATCAATGAGTATTGAAAGATCGGTGAGCAGGGTATGGCCATTTCTGCTTGGAGGAGCCAGATCCTATAGGACAATGAAAGAGTGATTGCCGAATATGTCAATCTATATCTGAACATCGGGAAGGTGAATAAGGAACTCCAACCATTAGCAGGTCCAATATCAGAAGAGCTAGAACATGCTAGACTCCAACACGAGACCTTCCAACAAATGTTCGACTGTTCAGTCGAAGATCTGGTCAAGTTTGGAGTCTTCGGCCATCCAAGGGCCCTCAACAAAACCATGTCCACTCTGGACTATCGGATAGATCAGCTGGAATTCGTTCTGGAAAAGATAGACAAGGTAAAGGAAGAGGCCCTGGATGCAATGCATCAAATGGAGAAAGTTGTTCTCGCCATGACTCCAGGGTTGCTCACTCCTTCCCTTACCTTGAGATCAGCTGATGACACTATCCGGATCTTCAAGGAGATAGCTTCTCAAGGGACAGGGCCAGAGGTCACATTCGACACTCGAATCTATCAACAACCTACTGGCCTGTAGGGACTTCATCGGGTTCCTAATCGAGGCGGGTAAAGATTATTCCAAACTCCTGGAAAAGCTCATAGACGAGTGGGAGACTTGCGAAGCAATCAGTGAACGGCACAAGGATCCATCACAGGATCAATTTGGGCCGATGATTAGCAAGTTTTTGGAATACCGCGCTCAGTTCCACATATCATCACCTGAGCAGCATCAGAAACAGGTGACCCCTTTTTGGCCGCAGGATGATGATGATGAGTAACTTCTTCTTCTTCTTCTTCTTCTTCTTCTCTCTTTTCTCCGACTTTCTTTTCGAAATGTCTAAAATGTGTTGACACAAATGATGACATCATCCATGTTGCATCATGGGATGATGTCATCCACCAAGTTGTCAAAGTCAACATGACTTTTAGATATTTTGTAAATATCTTTGTAAATAAGTGGTTGGCTCCATTTTGCCTTCTCTCTCCCTCATCTTCTATAAATACTGGAATACTTGTTGTATTCAGAGGTGAACATTTTTTAGATAGAAATAGAAGTGAGGAGAGAAAGACTTTGAGCTTTCTTGTAACAGAGAAAACAGTAATACAATTATTAAGACTTTGTGCTCAATATCTGTGTTATGCATTAGATCTTTCTTACGTTAGATCTGTATGTGTTTAATCTGTTGGATTCATATCTACTTTTTCTGTCATTTGCTCATCAGTATTGCTTTGTTTATTTATGCAAGTAGGTTTGGCTCTGTTTACTACCAAACCCAAAATGCATAATCTTCTGACCCTTCTGCTTTGGAATTCATTTCTTTTCTTCCTTCGGATCTGTTCTTTCTCTCCTCCTTCTTTCATTCCTTTCTTTTCTTAGCCTGAAACACTCTACTGGGATGAGATCCCAACCCCCGAAGGTAGAATCTGTGAGACTTGCATAGGTTCCTGCTAGTAGAAGTAGCAATAAACCAGTTTCGCTTTGCTGTCTCAAAGAGGGGCTAAGCCCTGCACACTGTTGGCTCGTCTATCCATAGATCTGTCCTAGCGTGACAGATTTTCAGGACCAACAGGTCCAATAATAGAATTTGTATCCTTCAAACCTCCCTTCACAAATTTTTTTAAATGGTCACATACTTCAAAGTTGGTACCTCATTCTCCCAATATTTCACCCTTATGGTAGTTTTCACATGGAATCACCTTTAGGATTGGTCGCAGGCTTTCGATCCAAAAATTTACTTTAACTTTTTTGTGAAAAAGGGAAAAAATCCCCTTTTCCCTCTACCGGCCTGCCAGCCTGCTCTGCGCCACCATGCTACCACTTAAATTGGATCTGAAGTAATGTGGGCCTCATTTTTACAATTTAGAATTAGACCAAAAAACGGTCTAAGTCCCACCAAGATGATGCTTCCATGGGAAACTTTTAGATAAGTTCTCTCTCGATTGGCTACCTTGGTTTTGGGCTTTTGAGAATTTCCTTTTTCTTGCAAAATTAATTCAAAATTTTGCTAAGCCAATTCTCAACTCCCTCATCCCTCCCAGTGGTAGAACATGCCATAAGAAATTTTGGAAAAATCTTTTTTATGTCCCTAGTGCAAGCTGAAAATGCCTTTTTATTTTTCAAACTGATTAGGTGAAAATTGAAAAGTTACTTATGACATTCCATAACATTTTCCTTTAGCTGGTCATTATTGAAACACTAAGATTTCCAACATTGCGAATTATTTACTAGAGGAAGAAATTGTTACGAGGAACCCACTATGATGTTCCAACAGGGAAAAAAGGATCCATCATTGTTATAAAACACATGTTGTTAATCAGGTGCATTTTCTAGTTGTGCCCAGAATCTCCCCATTTTTTCACCAATTGGAGGTTAATTTTTTCCTGAACTCATTTTCTATTAGAACCAGACAAATTACCTGTTTTTATGAGATACTGGTCTCAATAGGGATTGAATTTTCAAACTGTAGCTCTATACAAGGATGATTTGATCAATCCTCATTTTTCCCATGACTTAGCAAAGGGAATTTTTTATAGCAACTCACATAAATTGGAAAATCTAGATTCACATAATTTAGAACACTAGGATTATGTCTTTCAAATTATCACATAACAAAAAGTGATAGAATTTTAAATTCACTAGGTGTTATACCGAATTCTCATACCACTCAGTTCAAAGGGATCTCTCAATTTTTTCTTAGCAAATACAAGATTTGGAAAATTACCCTTTACAGGTGTAATCTCAAAAATGGCACTAACAAGATATCATCGTGGGATATCAATAAGCCTTAGATTTCCCATAACCTTAGACATGTCCATAAAACATCAAGAGAAGACCCATTACTTTGGCCAATATTGAAAGATTCCAATCTTCTCTACAATAGCCCATTGAAATCTCATACAATTAGACCTATTGATCATACCCCAATGTACTTGGTGATACTTGTCATCATGCTTATGATTAGCTTGGTTCAGAAGGAATATGTCATCCCACTCTTAAGTCCTTAATCTAGAACTAGTCTTCCTTAACTTTCTATCAACCATTCCAAGTCAAAGTTCCATGCTAGCTACATGGCAGGGACAACCTAGGGATATGAGTCTGAGTAGTGTAAGTCCACCTATGGTGACCAAGGATGATTAGACATTTGACTGTGAATGAGAAAAGCATCGAATCGGGTTGTATACTCACCTTAGGTCAACATATGGGATGTATACAACACTAGAATAGATATCTATCCCAAATTAGAGTGAAACTATAAACTAAAATTCATCCCTTATGACATTTAAGTTGTAAGCTAAGTGGGAATTCTGGATTTAACAACCTGGTTTCTTCATAGCTAATGTTTGAGGGAAGTACTCACAAAAACCAACTAATGGGATTTACCTTAAACCCTCTTCAGACAGGTCCACCATCTTCCCTTGTACCATAACTCACTACTTGATGAATCTCTTACTGGGGCTTCCATGTTATTTGGGGTCCCACTAGTGATTCACTTGATGTGATTTCTCACTCATTAGGTTGATAAGATGATACCTTATTCCCTTAGAAGACACTCCATGAACTTCCAATTTGTTTTGCGGATATTTGTTCCTTGAAAATTACACAGCATGCACCTTCACCAGGAGTTGTAGGAACTAATGACTTGAAAGGTTTAACTAATCACATATTAATTTAAGGGGATATAAATAAATTGTGTCTGCAATCTATTTTAATGAGCTTACCCTTCATTGCTCAAGAATAGTTTAGACTTGAATATTAAATCAGAATAGGTAAGGATCATCCTTAGGTTTTCTTAGTTGAGGACTAAACAATCATATCAACACGTTGATATTAGATAGATAATTTAGGAATATACATCATCATTTAAAATCTTGCTGTGGTTTAGCTTTAATTGAGTTTGGCAATGGATTCTGATATATCATCAGACTGGGATAGTTCAATATTCCATCTAAACATTATATAATTGGGGGTCTAAGTGCTTGATTCCCTATTTTCAAGTTATTTCATGATTGACTAGAGTATGGATTCATAAGGTGAGCAAATTAAGATTAACCTACACCTAACAGGTAGTAACCCACTACATTATATTACCTTCCAAAATACTACGAGTATGTATTCAATTAAGATAACTTGTTAATCAAATCTTAAGGATGGTATTCAATTTCTGATACAGACTTAGTTAACCATTCGATTCAAATTAATCTCATACAAAATTCATCTCTAATTAAGGATCAAAATATTAGGTTTATCCAAACTTATTATAGTTCATTATTGTCCAAAGTATAGTTGACTTACACTTACAATACTTTATCACTATGTAATACATTCCATAATCTTAGTCAGCTACATAAGTCAATTATTTACTTAAGATCTAAGTTTATGAAATATATTACAATAATCATACAGAGTACATTAATTGTGATATCCTAAAATTCAAATCATACACTCAAATTAGCTTCAAACAAGGGCAAAAATCTCTTTTGCATTCAAATTTGCAGTTATCCTATATAATCATTTCTATAAGTTTTTACAGTACTAACTGAGAACATTACACTAGGAAATTCGTATCACATGTCACTAATGATGTGATTTATCACTTTTGATTTTGGAAACTACTAAAGCTTTTTCTTTTTGATTTTCAAACATTTGTACTAGGGATCAAGATCCTTTCATAATAATTTGAAACATCTTAGTAAAATTATGACTTAATTAGTGAAACAAGTGCAAAACAACTTCGTAATGGTAAATCTTAAAAGTCTTTCGAGGATTTCACTTAGAAGAAATGACAAAATCCATTTGACACATTTGTTAGCATGTGTCAGTTCACATAGGGACCTTCTGAGTAGTATCATAACGATCTAACATAATAGAACAACATGCTAATATATATCAATCTCTTGAGAAAATAACTACCATTTCATGAAATTTTTCTAAGTTCAAGTTATCCAAAAAGCATGCCAGAAAACCTGTAGTATCAATGCCATGTCTTAAGAGAAAGAAGCCACATGTACCCTTTTATGTACTCATTTTCCTTAACTTAAAAAAGTTAGAGATCCTTTAAGTAAAAACATTGATCTAACAGTCAAACTGAATGACTTCAAATGCTTTTGGAATTATACTTAGGTTATCATAAAGATTACATGATTGAAATCCAAAACTATATCCATTCATCTTAAGATCCATTTTATTAACAATTTTCAACCAAATGGGACTACCAAGTCAATGATATTAAAGGTAAATCTCAATAGTCAAATAAGACTTTGCTAAAAAACTAATGTCTTCTAAAATACTAATGAGTATATTCTATTACGCTGGAATGAAAAATTGTAATCATAACCAGCATTATACATGATTTCTAACGTTTAACTCTATTCATCAAGTTTTTAACTCATGAAATCGATTTAATGATTCAATTCTCTTGAAACAGTCGTGTTATGTTTCCCTTTTTCCATCTATCCAAAAAATTTCATTAGTAAATCACTTTTAAAATCCTCATCCTTTTGCAATCCACTCATTTTTTATTATACAACATTATTGTTGACCTAAGTATCAGCTCATTCTTCTTCTCATTTATGCATGGTTGATTATCTGAATTAATTATATCAAAATAATATCTTCTTTAATGAACCCTTACATCCTATTATTTATCTATATTGTATTTATATTTTTAGGGTGTATAACATCCTGGTGAAATTTCACAATTTCATGATCACATCTAAAAATCAACCCTACTTGCCTCTAGGGTTTCTCCTTCCATTCTTTGGTTTTTTAGATTATATTCCATATTAATAAGGTTTGTATGCAATGACTCATATTATTGATGGTCCGAATTCTATTATGCATGTATATTTCTAAATATGATTATCCATTATTTTGGTCTCCTAGGGTCTCATAGTTAGTCACTTCCTCTTTATAGTATCTCTATTCTACATGTTTCCTATTGGCTCAAAACAAATTTTGTTGAACATCTAATAATTTTCCACACCAATAATCTATTTATAAACCTTCTCCATTAACCATTTTCTCTATATTTTTGATATTTTCCATTCTATCCTTTATTGTAGTTATTTTCTTCATAATAATGATGACAGTTTCCTTTATTATAGTTATTTCCTCCATACATCCCATGGTATCCTCTGTAGTATCCCATTTCATTATCTCTATGATATTTTTCATCTCTCTGGTATCCCCAGTAGTATCATCTTCCATTAATTTGATCAATTCTTTGTCTCAGTTGGCTTAATTCATT